>JAECUM010014741.1:0-73468 GCA_016617855.1 Megalonaias nervosa
GATGATATTTTGTACGACAACGAGTCCGACGATGAAGTGGTTGCTGTCGCTGACAAAAAAAATTACAGCAGACCGACAACTGGACGATATAATGTTAAGTATCACATTGCTAAAAAAAATAATAAAATTTAATTTTACAGTTACCGAGCAACAAATATTTTGGCAGCTTATCAAACCTTTTTTAAATCTGAAAATAATTGGTCATCAAAGAAATATAAAATATGATTTTATTTTTGTTAAAATATTTAATTTAATGCCAGTTGATAACGCAAGAAAATTATATTTAATTTCGTTATGTAAAACTATTAAATGTAAATCTGTACTTGTGAAATAAGAACAAATTTATAATAACATTATTACACAAAATTGGGAAAATTCTAAGTTTGTATCGACTTAGTTGACACCCAGCTATTAAATTTATCACTATATCCTCTCCATTTAACTAAACTTTTGTTGCCGCGCTTTCTAATAACTTTTTCAATAACAAATACGTCTTGGGAAGTTTTCTGAAGTTCCTGCTCGTAAAAACTACCGGTTATAGGCTCACCCAATAAATCTTTTAGCGCATATGTTACAGGTATTGTTAAAAGTACTTTATCAACAACAAATACTTCTTCGCTCCAGTTCGGAGTAAATCCTTTTTCAAATGTTTTTTTTTTGTCAGAGAAATTCTAACTCGATCACCAACTTTAAATTTATGTCTTCGCTACATGTTTTCGTTCGCCAATATCGGATTTTACTTGCTTCGTTTGGCGACATTTTAGTGGTTCGGTGTTTCGTGTTATTATATTTGTCAACAATGTTTTGTAAATTATCAATATATTTATTTGTATTTTTAGCTGATAAATACTTATGGATTTTTTCCTTTAGTGTACGATTAAATCGCTCGACGACAACGCTTTTACCTTCGTTTCCTGTAACATATTTTTTGATGTTATTTTGGAGCAAAAACTGCTCGAACTTTTTATTGAAAAATTCGGCTCCGTGATCAGTCCAGATTCTATTTGGTTTTCTTTCTGTAGTTGTTATTATTTTTTTTAGCGCATCAGTTATCGACGTTCCTGTCTTGTCTGAAACTGGCACACTAAAAGCATATTTACTAAAAACATCTATGACATTAAAAAGATATCTCTTATTATTGTTAAATTCAGCTAGATTTGACACATCAACTAAATCTATCGCCCAGATATCATCAACGGCATTTGCGACAACTTTACGTCGCGGAAACTTTTTTTTAGGTTTGTGTAATTCAGCTGCCAGATCATCATACAATTCCTTTTCGAGACGAGGCTTTCCAAGCCCGAGTTTATATTTTGCTCCAATAAAACCCTGCACCAACTTTCGGTCAACCCTTTCTCTGGTTCCCTTTGGTTTCATATCACGAAGTTCGTCTAACATTACTTTATGCAGCCGTGCTTATCTTGTTCGTTGTCCCTGTAGCAGATATCATGGCGCATGGCTATCGCATCAACTTGACTGTAAGGCTCTTGTCCTGGTAGCGGATTATCGTTCTGGTCAAGTTGTTTATCTAGCGGATTATAAGGTCCGGTATATTTATAGCCTGGCAATGTCCAATCGCCTTTTGGTTTCGGCAATTTGCCAATTACTTTATATATGTCTATACCTGTTCCAATTATTTTTCTGTTGTTACATTGTTGACAGTATGTGACAATTTTATTTTGCCGAGACATAAATCTCTGTCAGAATGGCACTTGCATATCATTCTATTAAAATAACTTTTACAATAACTTTCAGTCGTCTACTTATTAAATATTTGTTTTCAATCGTCTACTAAAATAACGTCCCTGACAACGTCAGTACATCCAGCTCCAGACAATTTCCTCAAAAACATACTTTTTCTTTTTCCACAAATTGCGCAAAGACTTTTCAGTATCATCCTGTTGTTCATTGTTTTTTTCTGTTGTTTCATTGATATTTTCTGTTTTAGTTTTACATTTGAGACAATATGTTGACATTATATACACAAGTTTAGATGAAATTGGCAAAATTAATTGCAATCTCATCATTAGCGTGAGAAGGATGCTTGTCAAACTGTAAAATAAATTTTAAAAAATTGGAATCCGATCTCCTGACGTTGTCAGGGGATTTAGACATCTGTTTAATGAACATCACGCAATAATATCCACAAGCTGATGTTCCAATATGTTGAATTTGATTAGACGAATAATTTATTGTTTTATACTTCGACATGTATTTTTTTATTGCGTCGCTCGGTGAAAGTCCAAATGAGTCAAAGCAATTGTTATTATAAACTGCTACTCAATGTGTGCCAGATCCGTCGTTGAAATCTTGTATATTTATCATGCAGGAACCACCAGCGGACGGCAATGGAATTGCCGCAAGTTCATCTTTGGAATAAACTCCGTGGAAATTTTTTACTTGTTTTAGCTTATCAAGTATATCAAAGTTACTTAACGGGGAGGCCGTGTTCCCGGTAATGTTAGTCCTCGTCCTATTCCCAGCAGATTTGGCAGTAGACTGCCCGCTAGTCCCGCTAAAAGTGGAGCTATTGGAATAAATCCTCCTTTGGTTGTTCTTCGACGTCGTGGTGTCTTTTTTTTTTGTTGTTGTTTTTCTTCGTCGTGGCATTATATTTATCAGTCACATAAAATTACAAGTAATTTTCCTAATTTTGTTACCATCGACAGTCATCAGTCCACATAAAATTAAATGAAACATTAAACTAAAAAATTAAACGAAAATTTTCTTTATACCACTGCCAACAATACCACTACCGCGAACGATTCCATGACCTTCAACTGCTTTTTTCGTTGCGCCAGATACTGCTCCAGATGCTGCTGATAGTCCTAATGTACCTAACACCGGCAAAATTTTAGGTATTAACGTTCTGGCCATCACTGATAATCCCGGACCAAAGAAACCGCCATGTTTTGCCATTGCAGTTACTTGTGTGGCGCTTAAATTTAAAACAAAAGGTTTGCCACAGTTATATTTATTTACTTGTTTTTTGGTTAACATTAATTTTGTTAAAATACCCTTGGAAATGTCAGGGTTGCTTTTTAATGATACCTGCCTCTGCTTTGCAACAGCAGCTGCTAATTTTTTAACTTGACCATCAGTTAAATATATTTCTTTTACAATATATTTTGTCATCTTATATTAAAGTTATAGACTAAACTTGCAAAATTGGGAAAATTGCTTGTAATTTTTAAACTTGTACTGTCATTGTGCCTCCAACAGAATCAATCGTAATAGATCTGTCGCTGATCACTAACGCGTACACGTACAACTGGGCTACTGGAGCTGCTCCTAATGTCCAGGTAATTTCAATATCAGCTGTTGAGTCGACAGCTCGCTCGCTATGTTTACTAACATCAAAATGAAATATTGGATAAAGTGTACGAAATTCCTCTACTGATATCTGAGATCCATCTCCAACGTCCTGATATTTTTGTATTGCATCGAGCAGGTACATGTAAGGTCGAGTAACATTTTTATTAGGGTTATCTGCAAAATTGCATTCTATCGCTCGTTCTGGATATTGCTTTGAATTTAGTCTAGCATATATTCGTCTAACATCAGCATTATCAAATATTGCATTATTTTGTTGTTGGTTGCCACGTCGCGCTTGTTGCTGAAATACAACAAATAATTGCCTCGGCAGTTGTTCACTTGATGTAGTTGTGACTCGCCATGTGTAGTCGGTAGTATTTGGAACTGCTGTTTGATATATTTTATGTTGCTGAAAATAAATTTTGTTTGAGCGGTTTTCAAGCATATTATTTAATTCTGACGCTTTTGTGATTGATGGTGTTATTCGGGGCATCCACAGCGCAAGTTTATTTATGATAAACTGTACATTAGCTCCGCCTGACCTAAACAGGCAGTCGTTTTGTTCTGCTCGATCTAAAATAAGTGTATGTTTAACTCCACGAAATACTTTATTATAGTCCCTGCAAAAGCCAAATATTGTACTTAATGGTAACATCATTGTAATTTGACGTGATCCTGCTGCAAGTGTCTTTCTCTTAGCATAACCCTCATTGTAACGTGAACCTTTAAAACCTACTATATTACTGTTAACTAAATTTAACATTGCAGTTCCATCAGCAGCTGCTCCTGGTGGTGTCATACCAAGATCATTACAAGCTGCAGTAAGTGAGACTCTTGTAGCGTCTACATCATCGCCTGGAGCTGGTGCGGCTATACCTAGCGCAGGAGCATAAACAATAAGAAAATTTCTCACATTTGCAGCTCCAGCTACAACTGCTACCCTTGGAATAAATTCACTACATGCCGCATTTCCAACTCCAGTATCTTTAAACCACATCATATTAGTTGCAGTTGATCTGGAGTAATCATCAGAAAACGAAATAGTATTTAAGATTGTACTTGCAACTTGTAAGTGACTTGAAATATCTTCGACAGTTTGATTGGCCAGCTGATATCTGGCACTTTTAAATAAACACCAGCCATCATTTATAAGAGCTACTTCTGTGTTAGCTGCAATTGCAACAGGCGGATTAGCTACTGTCATAATCTGACCACGAACTTCCAATACTGCCTTGTGTAGCAGTAGAAATGCATCTTCGTCTCGGGTATTAAATGATCTGACACCAGTTTTATTTGGTTCATTAGAATTTTCGTCGAGATACTCAATATATTCAAATTCTGTTACAGTTTTGTCGATGTCACAAGTTTCTTCTAAATCAAGATAATTTTTAACAGACATTTTTTTTTTTTTATTAGATTATATAAAATTGGGAAAATTATATAAAATTATCACTGCTGCGCTGTTGCTTTAGATATTGATTTTTGTATAATCTGCTCGCCCTTTGGTGATAAAAGTTTTTTTGTTCATGTTATCATAGCATGTTGAGTTTCCTTTGTTGGAGCGATTTCTGATATAACTTGTTTGATTGTCGGTGGTTTCTCGACTTTAATTTTATCAGTTATTTTTTGTCCCACCGCAGTTCCAGCAGCAGATGCGGCTCCAGTTGCAAAAGCTTTTGACGCGTCAAGTGCAATTGGTGCAACTTTATGTACGATTCCTGGAACATTTTCAATAATTTTAGTAAATATATTTCCCAAAAATCCACCAACTATTTTTCTTCGGTAAAATTTTTTTTGTTTCATTATATCTGAGGTTGCATAATTTTATTGCCAATCACGAAGTCGATTGTGCGCGTAAGTGTAAATAATAAGTAACGACCTCGTTATTCCGATCCAACTGTCGTCCAGATTGATCTGTCAACTGCATATTAATACTCGTTATTTGATTTTCAACATTTAACGGATAATAAATAACTTGCCGCGGACTAATTTGCATGAGCGATCCCGGTGGAATATCTGGTGAGAAACTATATATCGTTTGTCCTTTACTGCCCTGGGCTGAGTAAGATCGAGACGCAATGGAGCAATTTATTAATATTGTGCTTACGTCGGTTATATTTACTGGTAAATCACCATCATACGTTATAGTTTGTTCTGTGGTTGATCCGTATTGCTTGTGAGTAAATCCAATCAGCGATGCTATGCTTGTTGCCGATGAAAAATCTATTATCAAATTATTTTTTAATGTTATTCTGGCGCGTAATTATAATTCGGTACCAGTTCAAAATTGTCTGAAACTCCTCCATTTTTCGTTATTAATTCGCGTATCGTCTTACTTAAATCAGTTACGTTGTAGGCTCCTTGCGGAATTTTAAATGATTTCCACGTAGGTCTTGGAGTCTGAGTTAAAGTAAACGTAAATTCATCGTTTACTCCAGTTTTTACGTTAGCCATGGAATGCCAACACGTACATGAAATTAGTCCAATTTCGTACTGTTTTTCAGTATCAAGCTGAATTGGTGGAATATAATTTACTGAAAAATTTGCGGTATCTTTCGCGTTAGCTGTCGCGGCCGTACTAGAGTCTAGTAATAATGTTGTTGACATTGTTATTTATTATATTTTTATAAAATTAACATTTACAAAATTAACATTTATAAAATTGTTATATTTAATCGCTATGTAAAGTTTCGTATTCATCAGATGTTAATAAATTTTCCGATCTTAAATGATCAAGTATGTCAATAATTTCATTATCAATTTCAGTACCAATATTTCCAGCTTCCTTTGATGATATCAGCAGCATTAATCTGCCTATCATTTCGGCAGTTGATGTATATATTTTTACACCTGTTCCAGTTTTTTCACTCATAGATTTTTCAGCTCTCTCTAAGCGACGTTTATCAAAATGATCAAACACACTTTCAAAATTAGACTTTTTTCCCCTAGGTTTTCCGGTTCTATAATGTTGAACACCATTTTTAAAAACACTGGCAATAACACCATTTCTAGCTTTTTCAGAAAGTTCTTTAATATCTTCTATTGCAGCTGTATCAATTATAAGGTAAGCTTCTGCATCTTTGCTGATATAATCTAATTTTTTAATAAGATCATTATATTTATCTTCGTCCCATTTATCAATATTATCAACATCAGAAATTTCATAATCTTTTATAAAAGCATAATATTCTGTTGCTAATATTTCTTGTTTTACTTCTTTTCTCTTCCTTTCTCGATACTTTTCAGTCTCTTCGAGTGATCTTCTTAGATCTCGTTCTTTTAATCTTTTTAGTTTTTCGTCTTCAGCTCGCATTCTTTCTGGATCTAAACCGCCTTCAGCTACTCCTAATTTTATTCTTTCCGTATCTAAATATTTTGCTTCAGTAGATATACTACTAAGGTTATTCTTATTATGTTGTATGTTATTTTTTATATTAATAATAACTTGCTTATAAAGTCCAGCAATAATTCCATGTCGATACAATCTCATACTTTCTTTGTAGTTTTCATTTTCTATTACTACATCGCTGATATGTTTTTCATTTTCAGCTAATATTTCTTTTACTTTCCTAATTTTTTCATCAGCATTAAAATCAGCTTTTGTAATATGATATAATCTAATATTTTTAAATCTATATTTTTCGTCAAAAGAATCATATTCATAATCTTTTATTTTACCGCCAATATTTTTTCGATTATCATAGAATTCTTCTCTTTCTTTGGTATCTAATCTATGTTCTTTTCTAAAAGCTTCTCTTCTATCTTCTTCTTCTTCATCCATCTCCTCCAACACTGATTTCCTGCCTTTAGATTCTTCAATTTTTCTAGTTATATCTCTCAATTTTCTTCCAATTGGATCAACTGATGTTACTTCTGCTAATCGTCGTTCAAATTCAAGTGGATGATTAATCAGCCAATCTAGTTCAGTTTGTCTAGCAACAGGATCAGCAATATGTCTTACAAGAGCCGTAGCTAATTTTCTTCTTTCCTCATCAGATCTAGTAATAATTTTTTCAGCAGCTGCTTCTTGTTGTTCTTTAACAATTCCAGCCAAACCTTTTTCCTGTATTCGCTTAAGTTCTTCTGGAGACATTGTTTGCACTTCAGGTTGTTTTCCAAGTAGAGCCTCAGTAACTGGTTTGAGAACTGTTACTGCTGCTTCTGCTGCAACTATCTGACCACGTCGTGCTTGCTGCACTTTTTGCTTAAATGCTGCTTGAGATTGAGCAAGTTTTGTTTAGATCTTCTATATGTTTTATGTATTTTGCTCGTTTGTCCATAATTATTATATATAAATTTTATAAAATTGGGAAAATTATAAATAATTTTCTATCGAAAACAAAAACTTACTGCAGACAATTTTCAATACAACAACGAAACATTTTAGTTAGATCATGTGTAAGTTTATCAAATAAGAAAAAGTTATATTTATCCGTTGTCGCTTTATGATAAAGTTCGATAAATTTATCTTTTATTACGTCGCCACATTGCTCGTTTGCAATATTTCTAACGTCAACATTGTCCAGTCCCGGAAATAATATAAAACAACCAGTATTTCGCCGAATAAATCTGTCAACATTATAAAAACCTTGAGCTAAATAAACAGAATTACATTTCTTATTACGTGATAGTGAAAAATATGATCTTATTTTATTTATCTCTACCTTATTTAGCGGAATATCGTCAAAAACAACTATTTTATACTCGGACGAATCAAGTTGATTAACTGGAACAAGTTCTTCTGGTTGTTTGATAATAAAAAATCTTCACCAGCATCAAGATCATCACGAAGTTTGTTATTATATTCGTTAAGTAGCTCGTACTTATCTTGCTGTGGATTAATTGTGTAAATATAAACTCGATCGTAATTAAAATTATCGCCTAACAGTAAATTCATAAGTAAATTTGTTTTTCCCGACCCAGTTCGTCCAACAATAAGATAATGACAATCTGGAAGTTCATTGTTATGTTTATGTTTCACCAACCGCTCTGTATTAAAATTTAGTATCGGTGACGACGTTGTCGTTAACTTTGCCATTGTTTGTTATACATTTTATGTTATATTAAACTGACTAAAGTTAACAATATTATGTTATATTAAATAAATAATGAGCTATTATACAAAATTTGAAACAACATTAGGAGATTCATCAGCTGTAAGTACAATAACAAACGGCAAGATTGATTTATCTGGCTATCTAAAAAAATCTGGCGACACAATGACAGGAAATCTGTTTATGTCAAATCAACGAGTACTAGATTTAGAAACAGGGTATCCGCCAATAAATGTTGTTAATACACAAGCTGTTAGTTATGCACAACTAAAATCCGTCGACGGTAATAAACTAGATAAATCTGGCGGAACTTTAAGCGGCAACTTAGATATGTCAGGGAAAAAAATTATAAATTTAGAGACCAGGTATCTACCAGCAAACTTAAATTATACACAAGCGGTAAGTTATTCACAGTTGAGGTATGTGGATGATAACAAACTTGATAAAATCGTTGGAACGGTTATAGGTAATATTAACATGTCGAGTAAAAAAATTATAAATTTAGAGACTGCATATCCGCCAGAAAACTTAAATCAAACACAAGCTGTAAGTTCTGCACAACTAAAATCTGTTGACGATAATAAACTTAACTAAGCCGGTGACACAATGACAGGTAACCTTACAATGAGCAATAATTCAAAAATAACTGGACTACCAACAACCTCACCACAAGCTGATGCTGATGCTATTAGTTATGCTCAGTTAAAAAAAGAACTTACCCCATATTTTAAGAAATCTGGTGGACCAGTGACAGGCAACATAACATGAGAGACAAAAAAAATAACTACTACATATGTTCCAGTTAACCTTAATGATCTGACAAATAAAGCTTATGTTGATAGTCTGTCTAGTGGCATAAAACGAACTAAAAATAATGTTGGATATATTCCAACACTTTACAGGGAAAGTGACAACAGAGCCGGGTTTGAGGTAAGCGCATTATCATATTATCCTGAAAATCATCCTTATTACGCTTTCTCTGATGGACATGAGTGGACGACCAACGGAGAAGTTGAAAATTTTTGGATTAAAATTAAATGTCCTACTGCAGTTGCTATTTGGCAATTTCATTTGCGAGGTCGATTAAACTCCAGTGTTGGTCAAATTTATAATTGGCAATTGGAAGGATCAAACAATGATATCGACTGGACAACATTATATAGTGCAGTAAATACGTATATTTCAACAGCACAATATTTTACAGTCCCGACAGAAAATATTGTTAACAAGTACTTATATTTTCGAGTTAATGTTTTTGCTGCTGAACATCCATTTCCAGGACTAACAGCATTTCAAATATATACACTTGATGATCAAGTTTAATCTAATGCTATAAAATAATGTCAGAACAAATGTTAACACAATCGTTTACATATGTTGCGAGAGAATTTTATGATTATATTTTTAACCCGAGAAATGATGTTGGAGATGATTCACTAGCGGCACGTGCGATAAATACCAGAAAAAAATTTCAACTCCAATGATAAACTCTCCATTGTCAGAGGAAGAAAAAAAATTTGTTCGTGTTATGTATATGCGGGGACCACAACTTAAAAAAGCAATAGAAAATTCAAAAGCAACAGGTAGTTACTGTTATCCTGATGATTGTCTGGAAGAAATTAAACAAGTTGAAATTATATTTAAAAAATATTGCTCGAGCTTCATTTTGGAAATTTGGATTTGATAATAAAATCGTACTTAATAAAAGAACGAGCATATGGTGAAAGAGAAGATATGAAAAGACAAGTAAACGGTGGACATGGTCGTCTGGACAGACTAGCGGAATCTGTGATAATAGGAATAAAAAGAAACAAGAAATTATATAATAGTTTTCCAAAACGAAACATTTTTAGGTATCTCGGTATGTACTACCACGACAAAGAAACCCTAGTTAAAATCGGTACTATAACACCAGACACCGAGTTAATTATTAAAGTGTACGCAAACGCAATTATGCCAATGATACGTAAAAACGACCCAGAATTTGATCCGATTATTGTTGATAGGTCTCTAAAAATAATTAAAGATTTTGACAATGAAATTAGTGATCTTAATGATATTGAGCGAGAAAACCTTTTTTATAAGTCAAACAAACAAAGTTGGAAGTAAAAATTGATTCTTATTACGACATAAGTGAAGAAAATGATATTCCATTACCATCACTTCAGCGCTCTAGACAATTGTCATTACGAAATTATTACAATGAAGTCGAGAAAATATTAACATACCCATACAGATTGTTATCGGATCAAATAGTCTCTCTTTTAAGAATTACTCCCGTTGCACCTTTAGATGTGGGATTATTAAGAAAAGAAGCGCTCCAAAAATTAATGCTAGCAAATTTCGTGGTCGCATATGCAATTATCAGACAACATCTTGTTCTCAAAAATTTCACGTTAGATCAAATAAGCTCGGTATTAGGGTGTATTGATAAAACAGAAAGCGATTATAATAATTTAGTGAATGAAACAGATTTGTATGCGGTTGAAGTAGGAAATACTTTTGACTCATACGCTTGGTTAAAGAAAAATGAGGTACTAACAGATGCACGATATAAGGATACTTCGTCAGATGTTTATGACAAATACAGAATTTTTATAGCTGATCCTAATAATAATAAATTTCGTGAGTTTCTTGATTCAATTGCTGGTGCCAGAACTTTTGTCTTTGTATAAAATATTGTATAATGAAAAAACATATCATCGATTTCAATCACATTTCAGAAGAAATTCCAAAACAAGATGTTGACGCACTAGTACAATATTATAAATTTTATCATAAAAACCTTTGGTGTGTAAAAGAATGTTATAAATACTACCGTAAAATACTTCGAGTAATATCATATTTGCCATTGTTAATGACTAGCTCTGGTATAATCTCAAGTGGAGCATTATTAAATCCGTTTTGTTAATAATATCTGGTGTCGGTGTCTCTCTTTCAACACTTGTAAAAAAAATTGAACCTAAACTTGAAACAAAAGAAAATTCTTGTAAAACAGCAAGTATCACTTACAAAAAATTACTTGATCAAATACGATCTTACTTGCGAGGCGTAAAATATGATATGGACGATTTAATACGCGAGTTTCGTATTATTGACAGTATGTTAACGGATATCCTACCAATGAGAGTCAGCAGGTATGAAAAAGATTATCATAAAATATGGTTACAACAGTAGCTGTTTATGTTTTACTTTTAGCTTTAGAAATATCATTATCAAATAAAATATCAACCATATTGTCAATAAATGTCATCAAATCATCTGACCAACCTCTTATTCGTTCGTCATTTTCAGTTGCGAATAACCATACTGACCCATATTTTGGTGATATATGATATCCAACTTTTTTAATATAGTCGCTTATTATTTTAGGTTTTATACCAGTATAGCATGAGGCTGCTCTGATTGAATCAAATCTCTTGCAAAATTTGTTTGTCAGATCAAATCCAACATGTCTTATTGGATTATAATGATACATATTATATAATATTTCATTGTTCAATATGAAATTTCTATCAAAAAAGGTTTATTCTTTCTCCGACAAATTTGGGGTGGGGGGTTCTGGTCCAGAATCTGCTTTTGGTTGAGGATCAGCCTCTTAGTATACTAATGAGTATTTAGATTTCATCTGTTGAATTACACAGCCCAGGTTGAAAATTCGATGTCCAATGTCGAGTTTTAGATTGTATCCTCTGAATTACACGGCGGTTGTTGAAATTTTGATGTCATATGTCGAGGGTTTCAGTTTAACATGTTGAATCACACTGATTGTGCTGAACGTTCCATTTCGTATGTTGAGTTTTTAGATTGTATCTGTTGAATTACATAGCGGTGGTTGGACATTTTATTGTGCTTGTCAGAATTGCTATTTTTATATGGTGAAATGATGTGTTGGTGTTAAAAGTTACATTACACAAAGTCCTCTTTAACAATTCAAAATAATATCGAGTATTAAGATACATCATCCGTGTATTAAATTATGAGGCGCCATTACATTCATGCATTTTCAGTTTGAAAGTTACAATTACTATGAATTTCTTCGCTAGGGGTCGCTCTCGGGAACGACCGCGTTATATTTAAACAAGGAGGCTGCTTCTCGTTCCTGTGAAATTCAACAGATGAAATCTAAATACTCGCCATATGAAATAGAACTTTTTACATACAACGTGTGAATTAGGGATTATCGACATATGATATTGAAATTTAAACCACCGCAGTGTAATTCAAAATATACACTGTAAAAACGTCGACATAGGAAATAGAACTTTAAACCACCACTGTATAATTCAACATATACAATCTAAAATCTCGATCTTGAAAATGGAACTTTAAGGACATGCAATTTGATCCAACACGTGATATTGGATTTCTCGACATACATCGAAATTTCAACTGCAACTTTCTTTATTGGACCAGCTTTTGTCCGCTACGGCGCCTCATACAAACTCACAAAGATCAAAAGAACGTCGGTTTTTGTTTGTGACCTTGGATGATTAGGTAATGAAAAGAATCTTCTTGGGGCGATTGTTAGTAGCACCTACACCGGCAGTCCGAGTCAATTGCCAATCGAAAAGTTGCCGTGGCGGCATAGGGTAGCCGCTTACCAACGGGCCTAGCAAACTTGAACGATGTTACATCGAGTCACACCTGCATGAAATCGATAGAAAAATGAGTTATTTTCTGAGAAATTACCAGTATTGTAATAGTAATGACAGAAGAGATAAAACTATAGCATTGATGAAATTTGACTTCGTATTCGCCATTGCATGTCAAGTCACATGACTACACAAATCTCGCAATCTACAGGTCACAATGACATCAGAGGTCCAGTAATTACGTGATATCAACAATATCCTCTTTCCAATTCTGTTGTACAAAGATACGCAAATATTAAATTAAAGTTGCATACTGTTTGCATAAGAACAAAAGGACATAATGCTCAGCGTATTATTCTGAGAACAACAATCAGAAACCTGTCGCTGTCACAGCAACTTGGAGAAGTCAGGATTCATTCAGAACAGAGCATGTGTCAACAGTGGTTTGTTGTATCACGTGACTACTGCGTTGACATGTGTTCTCTGCTTGATGAATCTGGCTTTATCTGAAACCTGTAAGTTTCAATGGATTAGAGTACGTACAATCGAAATATGACACTTTAAACATCAATTCACTTATCTGCTGATACGCAGAAAATAAATCATTTTCCGCGGAAGACAGTTGACCACTGCATACATGACATTTATATAGGAAATTTGTCCCGGAGTGGATTAGAATGGTCGTTGTGACCAAGTGACCCCTGAACTCGGTGACCGTTATAACAGAGCTCTCTCTCTCTCTCTCTCTCTCTCTCTCTCCATATATATATATATATATATATGAATACGTGTGTGTGTGCATATAATTCCAATGCAAATGTACTCAATCGACTTTAACTGAATAAGCTGTTTTCAGCGAACTCCGTTTTGTTGTTGTTGTTGTTGTTATAGGGTTTAACGCCATTTTTCAGCACAAGATAGGCTATACATGGCGGCCAGTATTAATGGTGGAGGAAGAACCCTGGAAAACCCCGGGAAGAACCACCGACCCACGAGAAGCTACTGGCGGGCTTTCTCACATACCCACGTTAGCCGAGCCTGGACTCGAACTCACGCAGACAGAGGTGAGATGGCAGTGATCCGTAACGATCAGCGCTTTAGACCACTCGGCCACTCGGGGCCCCGAACTCCGTTTTGTTATTAACCCCTTGCTAAATTGATCAGAGTCCAGCTAATCTAAGCATTTTTCATCATCAGATACCTACACATGCTGGGATACTATATCAGTGCGTGTTAACAATCTGATTAAAATCAGAGCTCCGCTGTCCTACGTGAAGATCTGAGGACGACCTCTGAGAGGTCATTTTCTGTTGACCTTTGAATTAGCCAATGGAAATGCAGCTTTCAAAAAACGGAAGGTGTATCAAATCGTTAGGTACACATTCATGTTCTTCATCCACACTGCTCAGTCTCCAAACGCGCACATATAAGACTTCGTCTGATTGGCTGAAAAAATTAGCGATTATGGTAATAAGATAGGTTGCCGGAACATGACCTCTAAGCGCTCGCTGTCAGATCTTCATGTATAAAACGGAGATCTGATTTTAATCAGATTGTGCTTGTTAACAATTTTCAAACATACGAGAGAGAGAGAGAGAGAGAGAGAGAGAGAGAGAGAGAGAGAGATTTTGAGTTTATAAGTACAACCGTATTGTAGGCCTCATAACATAATCGGAAAATTGAGTATGAATGGCTAATACAGATAAATAGCGAATGACACCTTGGTCAAGTGAGAAGCTTATAAATATTACTAATTATTTGAGCTCATTGTTGATAGAGAAACTGTAAAGAAAGGATAAACTTCAACGGGTTTAAATAACTGAAGAAGAATACTTCATTTTCTTATTTCACAGAGAACTAGTGATGACGAAAATGTACATTTTGAATATAGAAACAAAACCGATCATTTCTTATAACTTAGTATAGTGTCCTTTCTCGCAACGTTAAATCCGTTAGTTACAATACAGAACATTAGTGTACTTATAACTAAATCGGTTTCATGCTGATAATTATAATCATTCTAAGGTGTTAATGTGCAATACCACGCATTAGAGATTCTGTGTTCATTCTTTTGTTGTTTTACTGAATCAATCTTCAGCTGTATTTATATGTGAAAATGAAAACTATCTTTTCTTGATATCTGTTATATGTGATGAAGTTGTTTAATGTATTTAATGTTTTGGAATTTATTCTAATTTTCGAGAAAGACTACGTCACTTAACGCCAGATTATTAGATAGAAAAGTTCCTATTTCAGGATGGACATTTTATATCTGGGCAGACAAGTGTCAAAAGTGTGATTGGATTAGGAAGAACACTGACATTGTTTCACACAGGTCTTAAACCCAGTAATGTTTTACACTAACCGGTTTCTGATTAAAACCTTCCTGATAAGGAATTAGGCATGTGGTACGAGAAAAAAAATCTCTCTTATATTAATCGCTGCTCCTTTTATTCGTCCTATATACATATGTACAAACTGCTTTTATATTACTGCTCTCAGAGAAGGAAGATACGGTTGTTGTGTATGTTGGTCCCATTATTGTACATGGGAATGGCGATTTTATCAGCAGTCGTAATCACATCTTTGCTTGGAGATCGCGTGGCGATGGGCAAACAGTTTAGTTATATGGGAAAGTCACTTAGAAAATTTGTTCTATAGGATCATGAACCGGAGATGGAACAGAGCTTAAAAGAGATATAGAAACAGAAAAGTTAGAGGCAGAGCTTCAAGAAGAGTGGGAAAGAAGCAATCTGATTAAAATCAGATCTCCACTGTTATACATGAAGGACAGCAGATATCTGATTTTTATCAGACTGGGGAAAGAAGGGACCTTGAGATGCAGAAGATAAGGATTAGAGATAAACATGGACATCACCTCACATCAAGCATTCCGCTTGACTTCGAGACTCCCAATCTGGTTGGGTTCGTTGCCGGAGGATATGACAGCTATTTCGGCATGGAGTGTAGTGTAGTCTTCAACAGATGTTGTAAACCACTCCCTCGTAGATGTGCCATCTACCTGCCCTCCTGGCTTCAACCTTCCACGTCATATGTGGACCACGCTGAACCGCTTTCGGACAGGACAGGGTCGTTGTGCAGTCAGCCTTGTCCGTTGGGGCCAGGCCACTGATTCTTCCTGTTGCTGTGGAGCTCTACAGACCATATCACACATTGTGAACTGTCCGCTAACAACGTTCACCCGTGGATTGAAGGCTCTGCACCTTGCTGATGATGACGCTGTTAAATGGCTGAACACGCACTACACATGATATTATATAATATATGGAACGTCTATACCACTTAATTTGCCTTTAAAAAAATTAAAACAAAATGAAAAAAATTAAAAAAACATTTGAAACACGCAGTTCCTTATTAATGGTAGCGTAACACACGTCATCAAGTTAGAAAATTGAATGTCTATAAATTTTATTTTTCCTAGGCATATGTTACGAAATACTTCTGAAAAGAATATAGTGATGTAAATTAGTTGAAAAATAAATGACTTCCTATAACATATTCCATGAATAATCAGTCTTATTACAATCTGGCATATTCTTCGAAGAGAACATTTTCATTTTGCTATTGATACTTATACTAGTATGACACTGTCACTCTGTCATGATCACAAATTATGCTCATTAACGAGTTTTGTTACTATTTAAACATATCATTTTTGGAACATGTTGTGAAATAGCTATCGTTGTCACGGAATTGTATAAATCCCTCTATTTATTAAATACATGTACTCGGGTTTCGGTTTGCGTACAACGATACCTGAGGGTGATTTATGTATATTGTACATTATTTCGAAACAGTGAGTTCGGTTCATCCTATGCCGCACGTGCGAAGTGCTTTCGATGGGAAAAACCGAATACTTTCAGCTCACAGAAGATGCAGGCTGCATCGTCTGTGTATAATGCCTCACCTTAAGGCGATATTTTCACATTACGGAACGTCTTGTCAGTAAGAAGTCTACTTAGGGACTTACATAGGACAGACTGTCGCCCAAGCCAGCAGCCGTGAGCAAGGGGGCCAAAGAGCAGTTGCTTCCCGCCAAAAAAGCAGCGCAGATAGTGGGCCGTAATGAATCACTAGCACACGGCACCTCTTCGGAGAGCCCTTTGGAACCTCTTCGGAGGAACCTTTTCACCTCTTAGGAGGTAAACCCGTAAAACAAATAGAGGACTATCTCAATCGGATTTGATACTGGAAACGAACTGACCTTGATTCATGGATTTGGACTATCCTATTTCAAAGGAGAAAAGGAACGGAACTGGACTTTGTTATAAGGATATTATTCGCAGGAATTTATAAAACAAGCCTTTTCGGAGGTAAACCCACAAAACAAAACATGACTGCTTTAAAAAGGATTCGACATTGGAAATGAACCGACATTGATTCATGGATATGGTCTGTACTATTTTAAAGGAACTGGAGTCTGAATTAAGGATATAGAATTATTCTGTATGGAGTCTTTTCATATTTAATACCCAAACTTAGCAAGAAGTTTTTCTAACCCGCAAAACAGACGACTCTTAACGGAACCACCCAGGAACACTGACGACTCTTAAATGAGTCAGCCTAGAACATTTGTTAATCATCACCAGGGGGGTGCGTTTACAAGGAAACATAATAAAGGAAAATGTGTTCTCTACGCTACTAGCCAGCCGGAAATTTACAAATACATTACCGTATACGATACCAACTAATTATTCCTTGAGAAATATAAAATGTTCTCTACGCTACTAGCCAAAATAATTTGGAAAATGGTATGCTAAGGCATACAGAGAAACTGGTATACACATAAAAACATGCAAACATGCACGCACCAAACAAAAAAACAAAGCTCTTAGACAACTTATTAATTTTTTATTAGTTATTTTATTATATTTCGGCTTTATTACCAAAAAACTTCAAAATTCTAGTACAGATAGGCTTTTAGATAAGGAATACAACTTTATGAATTTGATCTATATAGTGCCGTCCTAACACACACAGGGGGAGCAATGACAACATAGCACTCGCAATCTGCACAACAAAAGGCGCTATGACTTGGCAAGTCACTTCGGAAAACTAACAGATTGATTGCAAGGAAAGGAAACCCACCCTGGGACTTGGTAGTTCCAAGGGGGTGGGGTAGTTCCAAGGGGGGGGGGGGGTACTGGCCTAAGTTCTAAGCAAGGGAGGATAGAAACCAGGCCCACTGCCAGCCCAGGCAAAGGGAACGGATTATAACCTCACCAAGCTTTTGGGGATAAGAAAAACTCTTAAGATTTGGTGAACAAACATAGAGCAACCCTGTCTAAATTTGTTTAGTTTTTATTCAGTTAACACATAACTGCAACACTGAAGGGTGAGTGGCACACCTACACCTTAAAACTTTTTTTCCCGAAACACCAGGGTGCAACCTTAAAGTCCAAACCAGCTAGATATGCTGGGGCGGGCTGAATGGTATCCTCACCTACCTAGGTGCACATCTTCAGCTACAGAGGTATGTAAGTTATTTATTAATTTCTTATGTATATTTTTTCTTATGTATATTGTAAGTTAAAGCTATTGTACTACCACGTTTATTTTTGTATATTTTCTATGTAGCTTCGGCTTGCGTGATACAACGTAAATATTTTGTATTCGGGTTTATGACTTAGCAAGAGCTTGATATTAGCAATATATATATATATATATATATATATATAAGTTGCATTTTATTAAGAAACGTTTAGGACTATAGGAATCTTGTCGTTCACAGCTAGGTTCACTTCTGAACATGTTTATTGTTTTGTAATGTTGTGCCGATAATGTAATTTGTATAACTTACCGTATATAACGTCATTACGTGTTATCGTATATGCCCGTGTCATGCATAGTACACGGGTTAGATGCATTTTCAGCTGATCGGAGTCGACGAGGTACCAGCTGTAGAGCTAACCATAGAAGCTGACCATAGCAGCTGTAAAGCTGAACGGTAGCAGCCGTAGAACTGAGTGAAAGTGTTGCTGGTCGAGTAGCAGGTGATCAGGCGTTGTTGACCGAATTGGTGGGCACTGATTGCTCGATTGACCAAGGAATTGAATGGTGGTCGGTGACTACCTGAAATGCTGACTGCTTGATTGACCAGTGCGACTGGCAGCCAAGTGTACTAGTGACGGAGTATTTTGTTACTCCATGCATGTAATCTTTTAGCCGTGGGCTAATTTTGGGGTTTGTTATACCCAGTGTTTCGGGAGTGTAAAGATATTTTGTATGATAATCTATCCCTTTGTTTTCATCATTTTACTATTTGAGTAAAATACCTCATTTTTCACTGAGTGAATACATTTTACTATGAGTAAAGTACATAAATTTTTTACTATTTGAGTAAAACGCATCTTCTTTTCGTCTTGTGAAATTACTGTGAATCGTTCACCTTTGTCCTCGTACTGTGTAAAGTCATTTTATTTGTATTTATACATTTGTTTCATTATTAGGTTTGTGCGGATTATGTTAATTTGTCCAATATTTGGATCTTATACACGCACGTATTAACCAATATTCTTTTCTCATTCAAGTCATACATCAATAAACATTGTGTTTGTATCACCATTAACAGTGTTCTGTTATATATCCAAAATCCTACCCGGTTATCTTGTCACAATCGTAATGCAATGGGTTAACCAAAGACCTTAGGTTCATAAGTAACATTACATTGTTAGTTTATGGCTAAAATACACATCGTCTTGATATTTTTCCGCGACGTCTGAGACTGATCATGTAATATGCAACTCTACAATAGAATGTGGAGAGAGCACAGTGCTTGCTGTCCATGTTAATCTCAACAATGTAAACTTAGTTTAAGCTCTATCATCGTCTGGAAGATCTTCATGGTAGATATCAAAGTTTATTTCAGAGTTTAGTATCCAGGAGAGCTAGATCAATTTATATTTTAAGATTTGTTTTAAAAAACAAAAACATAACGACGCTAGTTTTTACTTTAAGTTTGCCATTGCATTTAAATATTTTAATTCAGCACAATTATTTCAGGAACCTTATAGTTGAAGAATTACTATAAATGGAAGTTAAACTTTCACCTAATTTTTACTTCAAAAATTTAAATTATGGTAATGAACGGACTGTTTAACTGTTACAACTTTAACCAGATTTTAGTTTTCAGGTCACCAGATTGTCTCATTATCCTCTTAAAACATTTCTAGTTCTTTGTGTCATCTGGAATCTCGGGTGATGCAAACACTCCATGAGCTTTATACGATAATGCTGTTAAATATTGTAGTACAGCAAGTCTCAGATTTGCATCTTACATTATATATTTAAACTTTTCTTTCAGATAACATAAACATGTTTAAATTGAATGCAAACGGTGATAAATACCATGAATAATAATAATAATAATAATAATAATAATTTTCCAATTTATTTTTAATAAAATGAGTGATTTGATTCAATTTGATATTTGTACCTTGCTCTGTTACAATAATGAATTTAGTTCAAAAATACCATTGAAAAAATGTATTTTATTAATAATTACTTTGATAAATTCCTCTTGATATTTAGACACTTTATTATAGTGCGTTCGCTTATAAATAAAAACTGGGGCTTGAAACTGACAGGTGTTAGGCACTGTTATCCATATTTAATAAGGAATGTAACAAATAAAAACCCCCACAGAATAGTAGTATTCGTGGGTGCATAGCAAAGGGTCCAACCCATTTTAGTTTGCTAGGTCTTAAAGAGATTTAACTACAGTTGGATGTTGTTTTTTTTTTGGTTTAACGCCATTTTTCTGCACGCGATACACGGCGGCGAGTATAACCAGTGGCGGAAGAACCTGGGGAAAACCCCGGAAAGAACCACCGACCTACATAAAGCTACTGACAAGATTCTCAAATACCCACATGATCGGTAAAGGCGAGTGCTTTAGACCACTCAGCCAACGTGGCCCCACTACCACCTGAAATTTAAAATAGAACACGGACATTCAGGGGAATGGCTTCTTCATTATTAAGGTACATGATAACTTTGGCTGGAAAGCTATACTTGGTAAAGTTATGCAGAAGCAGAGCAAAGAGGACGAGTAAAAAGAGCAATAATTATTGTAAACTATATTATGGAACCCTTGAAATGAAATTCTTTCAAGTTCTGATAAATATATCAATGCTAACCAAATCTGGTTCAAATCCAGTAAAGCTTATTACCGGTATGCTGCTGAAACAAAGGACAGGAGGAAGGTATATCAAGGGCCATAACTACTGTATCGTGCACTAGCTCTGTAAATGATGTGGTAGGATGCTGTAAATGAATTTCAATCATTCGAAAGAACACCAGTCAAATATGGTTGAAACGTATACAAAATTGTTTCTATCAGAAACAAGAGGACAAGCAATAAGGCGATCTTAACAGTTCTAAACGAGACTAAACCTACATAAGGCACATGTATGTCTATGAGACAGTATTCATACTAAATTACACACACACACACACACACACACATATATATATATATATATATATATATATATATATATATATATATATATATATTGACTGGTTCTTAAACTTTGTCGGTTACAAGCAACGTCCCGTGTGAATATGTGGACTTAATTGACAATGACCAAAACTCACTCCAGAATGGAGTTTGCGAGACAGTGCGCACAAAGCACAACTATGTCTCGGGACAATGTACGTACAAAGTGTATTAGATTACGTTGAGTGGTTCCTGGGATATATTGGTTACAAGGCTGTGTCGTAGTGTAGATTAAATAATCATGGGACAAAGGCCAATAACACCTTCAAAGTTGAATTAAACCTTTAAAAGGCACATTTGCATGTTAAAGGCAATTCACTTACCAAATATTATGCACTGCTGGCTAGAAGCAACATCCCATGTGAAAATATGAAGTTAAATATCAAGGGTCATAACTCTGTCCAAAATGAAATTGAGGAGACAAAATGCACACAAAATATCTGCTGTAGTGGAGATTTAATATTTATTGAAAAATGGCAAGAACAACATCACAAGCAGACTTGAGAAGTAGAAATCTGAAAAAGGCACATCTACATGTAATAGGTAATTAACCCTAGCAAAAGACATGTAAAGGCAGCATATATAAACTGATGCAACGTTTTGTATTTTCTAGAGACAACAACATCGAACTCCACATTAGACGTCTACTCAAAACCAGTTGATAAACACAAGCATCATCTCCCAGCCAGCGATCATACAAAACATTACATTCGGAACATCCGGCATAGCCCGGTACCGAGGATGCGCAGAATTTGGCTATTATAAAGATAAAACGTCCCGAACTAGTCGGAAGAGTTGTCTGAACATTTTGATGAACTGACGATACGAGGAAGACCTAATAGCTGAGGCAACAAAAAGGGCTGAACAAAACAAACCACTGTGACCTCTATAGAGAAAAGGAAAAGGTTTGATACACACATAAGTTAATCCTCTGGAACATTCCTGTAGGTTTCTGAAGTTTTTCAGAGACATCCTAGTTGGAAGAAAGATAACGCCAAGCAAAGGCCATGACCATATTAGCACATCCGATCCCAGTGGTGATTAAAGATGCAAAACCTGTCAACAAAGGATAGAGACTAACACATTCTCCAGCACACTGACGATCGAACTGTTGAACATATATGCTCCAAACGAAAGGTGCAAAACAGAGAACGTAATTTATTTCACCACATCCAAGATTTACAGCCTTCAGTATGTCGGAGAAACCGCAATTTTGCACAAAAGAATCAATCTTCGCAAATCGTTATGGATGACAAAGAATCTGGTTAGAAGTTCAATTGCAGAAAACGTCTCTTCTCCTGCCTCCAAGAACAGAAAAATGCTTATGAGTCACTGACAGTGTGAACAACCTGTGGACAGCATGTTCGTACCAGTTCCAAAAGGTCACACGTTTGTCCAGGAATGAAATGATGTCTTATTTGTTGTTAAGTTGTCGATCTGTACATGTTACATTCAGAGATATCACAAGCAACCAGGGACCATGTTTTCGATTTTTATGTTTGGTAACTGTGGATGATCTCAAGAGACACGAATTCATATTCCGAACTTTTGTTTGGCTCGTCGATCTCGCTATGGCTGTATTGAGGAACCCATATTTTATCACTGTCGAATTTGAAGTGTGATTTCCGGGGGAGAGGAACTGAAAAGATAGGTCGGTCCCTTCAAGGAAGCCAAAACCATTGTTAAAACTTGTGTATTAGTGTACCTATAGAAGTTAGGCCAGCGGACAAACTATCCATCTTATCACCTCAATCGTATAAATCTGTCAGCCGTCGATATTCAGGCAAATGGGTGACATCCCTACGAAAACAGTGGAATACAAAACAGGCATGTTACGCAGTTGACTGGATTTGTCCAGACAAGAACTGGCTCGATTTAGTCCGTTGACAACACCTAAAGTGTTACCCAAAATAAATCAAGCTGGTAAGACGTCCCGACAATTAGTGAGATGAATCCCTATCAAAAAGAAGTGTTGGACAAGATTCATCTCAATTCCTCTGAAGAAGATGTCTTCCTCTCAAAGTTAACGCCATCGTCGAAGTCCAAATATGGCTTCCATACAAGAATAATAGACTATCGCTTATCATGCATCTAAACATTTGGATGTTTTGTCAGTACTTACTAAAGCCAATGTCCCTAAACGAAAACAGATCTGTCATAAAGCCCCTAAATACATTATAGATACGGTGTGTGAATGTTGTAAGGACGTCCTGGAAGGAACGTTTGCTTTGACTAATGTATAGAAACAGCAAATATGAACACATAGTCACCATCTTGGACAAATGATGGGAAAAATTACAGCCATTCAAAAGAAAAAGTGTTTGTTTAATAAGGTGGCTTTCCTTCCATGCTGATGGGTCCGTTTGTAAACGTTGATTTGATCGATTGCTGGATATCTTTTATGAGGAGTGTTGAGGTGAACATAAAAATGAGATACTTTCTGGAAGGATATCACACACCTGGGTCTTACGAAAGGATCTAATTTTAGTTGCTTGCAACTTTGGATGAAACTCCGCCGTTGTTACGAACACGGGATACCTCACTTACCTACTAATCCTAATTTTACGGATATGTCACACTCTCAACAAGAGTTTCACTCGTTGATGGATCGAATAGGTTTGTCATAAATATAATTATTTCAATTGTATGGACAATGATTGCAACGATTTCACCAGAACGCTTTAGACAAGACGGCTAATCTTACTCTGGGACATTTCCTGAATGTCATGAAAACCGAAGAAAAGCAGTAGTTCCAAAAGAGATGGCAGTCATGTCTACGGGAATAGAAGATAAAAAGAAAAGAGAAGGGTTAGAAGTGTTTCAAACACCCTCTGCAACAAATACCTTTTCCCCCAGTGCGGCAACACTCTTCCTCTACTCCGAAGCGAGAAGAAATGAAAGCCTGGGTAAAAAGATGATATCGACACCCTCTTTAACAGAAGGAAATAAGAAAGGGCAGGCAAAAGTGACAGAAGAAATGAAGTAAAATAAAAAACGAAGCAAAGAACCGATGACTTCTGTGGAAACTTACTTTACTACTCCCATTATCCGTCTTGCACGTCAAGCATCGCAATCCAAAATACTACACGAACTTAAGAGTATCGAACAGTTTGTGTCTTACTGAACAGCAACAACATAGACACACTTCTGGCAAGCATTGCTACAATCCTACCCATGCAGCTGGCTACAGAGGAATCAAAATGTACGCCAATAGTTACAAGAACAATCCACGTTCACGTTGCACCAACTGATAAACATTTCAAAGATAAAGTGAAATCAAATTAGCAGGAATCGATCGTCAATAGCAAGCCAGTTTAGCACGCTTCTCTCCTTTAGCTTCGCGCAATCAAGGTTACGAATATTTGTATCGTTAGTAAAATTAACAAATAATGTATTTCTCTACGTTACAGATTGAATATTTAAGATGAATTTACAGTATTATGAATATTAAATCCCAACTAATAGTAAATGTTAAAAAGTAAAGAATGTTCCGAATGAATTCTAATAATCTTATAAGTGCTGATATACCAATAGTCTTGATATATCGCAATGACATAAACTATAATGCCTTTGAATAAATTCACAATAATCCCAAAGTAAGGTTTTAGTCCAACAAATAAATGAACACTTTGTAATTCAAAATAATAATTGAAATAAATGATTCCTCTCAAAATATATCTGAACAAAACAGTAAAATGATCCCACAGACCGAACTTAAAACAGGGATGAATAATTGTTTACTTCATCCTATATATATAATAATTTGACCTAAGATAAAATAGAACAACTAGGGTGTGTGTTTTTTTGGGGCTTTTTTAAGTGGAAAAATTTCACTAATTCGTTAACAAGGTCAGGCCTTTAACTTAAATTCAAATAAACATCTTTAAACAAAATAACAATAGTTAGGTAGACACAACCCTCGGCCAAGACAAATAGTCAAGTACACCAAAACTACAACCACAGACATACATAACGCAAGAACCATCGAACTATGAATAATCAATTTTATTTAGCATTAACTAGTGACAGTTTTATGGATGTGTTTCCCAGGAACAATTCGTATTGACCTAAGGCCAATTTATCTCAGTCCAAAAATTGGATCACGATTGTCTCTGGTAAGCGGCAAAGGTCAAAATCATTCATTCCACTCTACTGAGCAAAATTGTCTAGGATTAAATCACTTTCGTCTTAGAAATGCCTAACAAACAAGCCCAAGAAAACTTGGACAGAACATACACCCTGAGAATACCTTCAGGATATTATTTTAAGGCTCGACGTTTCCTCGAAATAATTTAAACTCCTTTCAACGATCATTTAGGTAAAGCGCTGGATAAACTCACGGAAGTGTGCTCGTCGACCAATATCCACTTTCTCATCATCTCAGATTGGATTTTTCTGACGGCAAAACTGTCATCACCTTTTTTCTCTGTTTGGTTTTCTCACTGAAACACAGCTCTCACTCTAAATAAAGACATAAGCATAAACAACAACAGATTCTTACGGTCTTTTTGATATCTATCGAATTGGACGAAGGAATGAATTTTAATGTATATGTACTCTGATATCGTCGGTTACAACGTAGTGGGAAAAACCGAGTTCCGTTTCTGAAAGTCATTTCTTTTGAAAGTGAATTATGTCACAGCTTCTTACGTTAAAGAAGAAAACACGTATCACGATCACCGAGAATTTGTATATCCGCATTATCTTCATGTCAATAAATCATAATTTGACAGTGTGAATACTAGTGTGAAAGGAGATCTTGGACAAAGTCGGCTATTCTGAGAAGGAAAAGTCACGATTTCTTGACTGAATGACTGAATAGTAGTAGCGATTGTTGTTGTTGTTGTAGGGTTTAACGCCATTTTTCAGCACAAGATAGGCTTTATATGGCTGCCAGTATAAATGGTGGAGGAAGAACCCGGGAAAACCCCGGAAAGAACCACCGACCCACGAGAAGCTACTTGCAAGCTTTCTCACGTAGCCACATTGGCCGAGTCCTAGACTCGAACCCACGCAGACAGAGGTGAGACGGCAGTGACCCTTAATGGTGAGCTCTTTAGACCACTCGGCCACTTGCGGGACCCCGACTGAATTGTAATTCGTACACCAAGGAGTATCTCGAAAACGAAAACATAGTTTATATTGAAATCAGCGTCTTGTACGGTGGCACACGTCTTAAAACCTATTGTGACTCGAAGATTTTATGCTTTAAAATATGCTTTCCCATTACTCAAGGAAAAAAATTTGTCCAAAATGTGTTCATTAAGCTACAAAGTCCCTAACATGCGTTAATGAAGGCAGAAAAAAATGTGCTGAACGGTACAGGAAAATAATTCCGTGGTCGCCAAGTCGCCAAGACACCCCTGTGAATTTACTTCACACTCCTGTCGCAGACGTTGATTCATTCTCTTCACCACAGTAATGACAAGGCAGAGAGAGAGAGAGAGACTATAACATCCTAGAGACCTCACCAACATAACCAGAAAAAGAATTTAAGAAAAAGAACTGTGAGAGATTTTGGATGTTTTTGATTGCTAAAATAAATTATGCATCATGCGAATGTTCCAAGACAGTTCACGATTTGCTTGCCATGCTTCCAACAATGTGGACGATGCAAGAATCTCAGTGGGGGAATTTCATCACATTTCTTTCTTGACCACCTCAGGTCCTATCTAGTTTGAAATCAAAGGACAAACGAAAATATGACATCGATCTGAATTATACTCACTTGTAACTAAGAGTCAAAGTTATCAAAATCCAGGCGCCGATGCCAGTATGACTCCCATCGATAATTTCATGCAGTCATTGTTAAACGAAGTGAATTTGTACTTGAACAACGAACTAGTCAGCAGCAACATAGACACCTACCCTTACCGTGCTTACCTCGAGAATCTCTTTACTTATGGAAAAGAAGCCAAGAACACACATCGATGCATCTGTGGTGTGGAAACTTTATATCTTGGGTGTATTCAGTGACAAAGAGTTGGCAGAAGCTGACAATCCTCACAATCTACAGTTTGTCGACCTCCAAAAGATACTAAACAAGGGTTTAGTTTAAAAATGTTGGATCGTTTACACATAGACATGTGGTTGCAAGACATGTATTTGTTGAATAGAATGGATGTAGCTCTAAGACTGAATAGGAGGAGTACTGTGTTCCATTTGATGGCTGATGTTAATAATGGATACAACTTCGAAGAAGTCAGACTCTACTTCCGATCTGTGACAGTCTTTGCTAAAGTGTGTAACGACATCACTCGAGCTCTACTTAAACTATAGTCAAGTAGCCCCTACACAGAGTGGAAATCAAAATGTTCATCATTATATCTGGACTCCGATCCAAAATCGAAAAGCATGTCTTCCATGGTCAACTGCCAAACATTTGTTTATTGGCATCGCTAGCAATGCTCCCCTCAACAAAATTATTGACCATAACTCTTTGGAGTTTCAACACTTCAACGTGTCCAAGATATAAGTGATCCGATACGTCCAAACACTGTGTGACAGACCTTTTGAACCTAACATTGTACTAGAAAAATAGCTTGATGTCTTACATGACAGTATCCATGACATTTCATACGAATAGTATGCAGGAGGATATGTTTTGTAGGGATTTTATTTCACTCCAGACCAAGGCAGCGACGACGGACATTCCATCGTATTAAATAAGGTGAACTCCGTGTGTAATTTTAGTTTACAGTGGCCCATTAAGTAGTGAAGAAGAAGAGAAAGACACGGTAATGATGTCATGTGTGTGTGTGTGTGTGATTTAGATTTTTTAAAGTAGCTTTAACAATTTTTCAGTCATATCGCTACGATGTCTGCAGTGTGACAGTTTATAGTGATGTCTAGCACTGGGGCATCATGCCGCAGACATGTAGCATGATGTCCCACCCAGTCACATTATCTTGACACCAGGCTGACCAGTCCTAACACTAACATCTTAATGCTGAGCGCCAAGAGAGGCAGCTGTTAGTACCATTTTTTAAAAAGTCTTTGGTATGACTCGGGCGGGGTTCGAACCCGCAACCTCCTGCATCCGAGGCGGACGCTCTAACCACTAGGCCACCGGAGCAGTAAGTAATGATGTCACAATGGCCAGAACGATATCAATCTTTAGTGTCCTGGTTTGCTCGCCACATGGTCAAAAGAATCACACTACTGACCAGACAACACTATTCATGTACATAAGTGAAAACTAGAAAGCAAAAGAAGATGAGAGGAAGATAATGTCCCTCCTAAAATGGTATCGGTATAACTATATCAGATTTAGAGCCTTTACAAAGTTATTATCAAGTGTCTGATAAGACTGGAATGAGGAAATTAAAATGCTGTCCTTTACATACCATGTAAATACCTTGCAATATCTTGCAATAATAATAATAATAATAATAATAATAATAATAATAATAATATTATTATTATTATTATTATTATTATTACTATACAACCATTGACAAAAATTAGCTATGTAATGTTGTTTCTCTGTCTGTCTGTCTGTGTGTTCGTTTGTGTGTCTGTCTGTAGGCCTAAACTCCTTTCCTCAATTATGGACAAGATCAATCATACAATACAAATTAGATATACATAAAAATGAATACTCAGCACACAAAAAGCTTACTAGGAAGATTGTCGCCAATGACTTGGAAATTCTTTTCTACCAGATGATAGTCTGTCGGAGAAATGAATCTTGTATAGATTGGCGTTCTGTTCAATTTTTAGTTATTTCCGGTAAACATGTCGGCCGGGTCGATTGAAATCCCTTTGCGTGATACAGATGAAGTAAGTAGTTTACACGCTATTTACAAATGGATTCTTCAATTTTATCATAAAACATGACATTTTAAAATTATTCATGCAATTTTTATACGTTAAGAATATAAATTCTGTAATACCTTGTAGATTTCTTTAATTCTCATGGTCCATTTTGTATGTCACTTATTTTCGTTATTAAACTATATTTATAATTAAAACTTCGATTCACAACACAAAAACCTATTGCAGAAACTTGTAATTTTGGCATGAACGTCTCGTTT
Source organism: Megalonaias nervosa (assembly GCA_016617855.1). Taxonomy (NCBI): domain Eukaryota; kingdom Metazoa; phylum Mollusca; class Bivalvia; order Unionida; family Unionidae; genus Megalonaias; species Megalonaias nervosa. The sequence goes on from JAECUM010014741.1 coordinate 29,522, forward strand.
ATTTTTTTAAATTTCCTTTAGAAGTTGCACAATAAATCTTATCTTTAGACTTTATCAGCACTTGCTGTTATTTTGCTAAATGGTTTCCCTCGCACCGTGTTTTAATGTTACCAATTTTCGGCCAATTTCATAACTCGTTCCTGCTGTTCTTTAGCAAAAGGAAATTATATTTAGTTGTTTACGTTTCTCCAGAGTCCCGAAAACAGTGTGTTTCATTTCTCAAAATAAATTGTTATATATTCAAATGAATGCTTTATTGTTGCACTAATTGATAAATGAAACTAACAATACATGTAAACCATCATTTATTTAAAAATATGAATAATATGTGACGAATGTTATTAAAACTTAGATTCTTCTTGTTCTTTATCATTGTCCTATATAACTCTTTCATCTACTGTACCATCCATATATGTTGTGCCATGTTAATATCATTATGCACTTGTATGCCCTAATTGAAAATCTGATATGTTGCTCAGGCTATTGCAGTTTTAATGTTTCAGTAGTGTTTTCTTCAGCTTTTCAATAAAAAGGAGCCATAGGGATACTTCATAACTTTTAAGGGATCCTAACCAGCTTATTAGAATATTGAATTATTTATTTTAAACTTACTTATTATGTCACCACACATATTGGATTTCTTCAGATTACAGAAAATACATGTAATGGCATACTAATTACTAGTATTTCTCATTGCTGCACAGTTATTGTTAACTGTCTTTAACATGTTCTTATTAAATATCAGAATTTATATGGATAAGAATTGTAACAAGACAGTGCCTACAAAGACTACATTATATGTACTTTGTTTTAAATTGCTGCATTGTTGTGACAGAACATGTCATTTTAAATATTTATTTTTGGCCTTTTTTAAGTCATCTTTTTAATTTTATTCAATTTTATTTACACTTGATTGCCCAAATTATCACTCTGTGTGCTTTTTTCAGATGCAGAGGCAATGTCCTGCTGTCATCATTTATAATTTAAATTGACTGTTCTTGGATGGCATTTAAATTGGGTTCCATGATTGGGGATGAATTAGGCAAAACAGTCACCCCAGTCGCTGTCATTTTGTTCAGATATGCAGAGAATGTAAATCAGTGTAAACTATTGTATCTCCACTTCCATTTAGAGAGCAATGTAAAACAATTTAACATTGTGTTTTAATGATTTGGGTCAACATTTGTGTCAGTTTGATGATATTTATATGTGCAGTTGTCATAGAGAAGCTTAATATAGCCTAAAGAAGATCAAGTTATTACTTTGTGAATATTTATAGGTGGATTGCTTGTAGATGTAAAAACATTTATTTTATATTTCATTTATATTTCATCTAGTAATTGTTGGCAGAGCAAACATTTTCCTCAATATGTCACCTATGTGTATGATATCCTTTGCAGAAATAAAGTAATTTTGATGAATGGAACTTGGTGAATTTAATATATGCATAAAGTTTAAAAACATCCCATCCAGTCATGGCAGGAAACTAATAATAACTAATTTAATTTTAAAATTTCTATTTGCACTGCAAGATAAGAAAGCAAGTTCTCAGTCACCAAGGCATCTTACTTTTGCACCCATATGTGATGATTGAGACTTTTAATGACTAAGACCAGATCTAATTGGCTGTTAAATATTACAGACCCTCACAAGATATCACATTTTACATGGTGTGACTGTGATCACAGGAATCTGATATTCTTTCTTTAAAATGAGCCTGCAGTTCAACATTACTCTTAAGTAAATGTACAAATCCCATGGTATTTATCAGAGTAATGTTAAATTTTAGGCAAGATAGAAGCTTTGATTCCTGTGCTGCAGTGGAGAAGTATCTGACCAGAAGAAACCACAAATGTCAATGTCCTAGCTGATTTATGACTACTAAAACTTCCCTTGGACTTGAAATGAAACTAGTCCTCTCTGCTAATAAACAAATACAGCAGGCATCTGTCACTGCATAGTAATTGCATTTGTTTCACACCATCAGTTGTGTACGTACCACATTCATTGACATACAGCTTAAGTATTATAAATGAAGAGGTTCATTTGTTTTTTTTTTATAGATTTATCAAAGAACAAAATAATCTTAATCAGTGAGAGCTTGTTATGTCTCAGTGACTCTGCTCACAAATGATGCAGATTACTATTTTCTGTAGTATTTTCCATTCATTGCCAATGCTGAGGTGTGCCCTTTCAGATTTTTCTGTGCTAAAACACAAAAGGGTACAACCTGAAGAAAACACTATTCCAATGACAGCTGTACTTATCAGCACACAACTTGTCATATTTTGTTGAATAGTTGCCCTTGAAATTGAAAGTAATTGATCTATTATAATTTACTTATTTTAGGTTATAGAGTTGGACTTGGATCAACTCCCTGAAGGAGATGAAGTCCTCAGCATTTTACGACAAGAAGTGGCCCCACTCCATATATGGGTCACACTGGCAGTAAGTTTATATCATTTATGACTTTTACAGAATAATTTGGTTATAACCATCTTGTAAGCTACAAAAATGTTTCAGTGCTCAAAAAATCTGAATGCCATACACCCTAGTCCCCTCAGATTACAAATCGGACCCCTCCTATATTACAAGTGAGAGTGCCTGTCAGGCTTGTAGAAATGAAAATGTAAATTTGCTGAGAAAACTTTGATGTGCTGATGAAATGTGGACATTTATTTTCAAAATGTTGAAAGCTTAATAAATTATTATTAATTATCCTTGTGTATGCCCCTTAACCTTACGAAGATCATCTTCTTATCATATTTCTGTCAAAAGCTGCAAACTTTGTGTTGAAAGCAAAATATGTGATTTATTGGGTTACTGTAACTAGGGCTCACATGGCTTTAGCATGTGATTCTAAAATACCATTTTGCTTATTTATGTGCAAGAAACCAGCTAGAACCAGTTTAGTGGGTACCAGAACTGTTACAATAGTTGTTGCAACCAGTGGAATGATGCATGGCTGTGTAATGCAACTGAAGTTAGTGTGTTTACACAAGATGTTAATTGATTACTTTATTGATGTAATCTGGAGAGTTTAGGTCAAATGTGGGAAGTTTTTTATTTAAATGTATTATAAGTAATAAAGGGATGAGATGTGGTAATGTTGGCTTTTGAGTAATTGATTAAAAACCAAATACCCTTTGGCTGAGTTGAGATAAATAGGAAAGCCCAACAAAAATTTTGGCAAAACCACATAAGTATTTTTTATGGTCCTGTTTAAGTGCTGTTGTGTTGTTAAAGTTGTTTCAAGTTAAAGTTTAATGAAAAATAATTCAGCTGTCCTTTGCTCATGCTTACGCTAGTGCAATGAAACACTGGTTAAACATACTAAGTGGTACCTATGAACAACAAAAGTATAAACAGAAGCTGTATAAATCAAGACACACTTCAGATGCTGACGAACATAAACGCTGTTGATCCTCTGAGTAAAAAGCACATTTTTAGAGCAGTCAGACAATGGCTGGCTTCAGGACCAAGAGGAAAACATTGCTTTATATGAAATATTTTTTGAGAACCATTTAAACACAAGTCAATTTAAAATAATTTTGTTTTTATCTTGTCATATTTGAAGTGTAGCAATCACAATGGTTTGTGACAAATAATACTACAGAAGAGGCAATTTTGGGCATATAGAAATTGGAGCCCAGGCCTGTGGAATTTGAGTCAGGGCTGTTTTGTATCTTTTTTAGTCACCAGCCATGGACCTGTGCCAAAAAATTGTTTTTTTGAATACTGTGTTTGCAAGCATAAAGTGTTTGCTAACTTACAGAGCAAACTGGATTTGTGAAAACATCATTTAGAGTGTATTCTCTATTTGAACATAGACCACTCATTTGATAAATCGTGTACAACCAGGTTTGAAAACATAGATTGTAGCATAAGTGAGGGTAAGACATACTTGTGTGTGTTTGGGTGTGGGGGATAAGTGGTAGAATATTTGTTTAATATTTGTGTTGGTGAATAATTGTCAATAAATAGATATTTTTAATGAAGTTCTTTACTTTTCTGTACAAATTATCTTTATTTTCATTATATCCAATCTCTGAGAGATTGTTTAAAACAGTACTCAGAGTGGCTTCAACACACAGTATATGTGCTCCAGTGAAAACATTGTGTATTAATTCACTGTGCATAAATGTGGATACATTCTAGTGTTCCAGTTGATTGAAATAAAACAAGATTTTTCAAAACTAAAAACAAAGACTAGCATTTATTTAGAGAAACAAGAACATTCAAACTCTATTTATTTTGTTACATTTATAATAAAGTATCATTAACAAATTTTCTTTCAGTTGATGCCACTAAAACACTTCTGTGTTCCTTAGTACTTTCAAGACTGGACTATTGTGATCACTTCTCTGTGGTTCATCTCAGTATCTACTACAGAAACTTCAAAAACTTCAAAACATAGCTGCTCGGATTATCCTTATAGTATGAAAAACTGAGCACACTTCCCCAATTGTCTGTAACCTCCACTGGCTACCCATTTGATCCAGAATCCAACACAAAATCTGTTTGCTATGCTGGCTCCAGTCTAAAATATCTCACCCATATGTACAACCTATCTAATCATATAGACAATGTTCTTTTGCATACCAGGGCACAGCTACTTGAGAAATGAATTGCCCATTGATCTTAGACACAAGGACACTGTGATCTCATTCAAGAGTACTCATAAAACACCTATTTCGACTACAAGAACAAACTTTATGTTCACTATAAACTTTGGAACTTGCTTCTCCATAGTGAACCCTATCTGTGAAACGAAGCTTTTCATGCACCTAATATGCCTTTTGCTTGCTTCCTTTGCTATTGTTGATCACATCTGCTAAGAAGTATGATAAACCACTGATTAATGTTAGATGCTTTATATATGTTACATGTATTTAACATTGTTCAAATATTTGCTTGAAATGAGCTAACTTAGCACATGACAGTGACCACTAGCTGATATGGAGGTAGGATTTGCAGGCCTTTTAATTTACCCATTTAGTTGATACAGAGACTAATTAATGTGATAATGCAATACAGGTAAACTTTTAATTGATTGTAACAATGCAACCAATACTACCAAAAGGGCATATCATATGTATGATGATTACTCTGATGTTGTTGTTGCTGTTTAGGGGGTTTAATGTCATTTTCAGCACATGGTGGCCATTATAACTGGTGGAGGAAGAGCTTGGGAAAACTCTCTTACCGATCCATGAGAAGCTACTGCCAAGCTTTCTCACATACCCACATTGGTCAAGCCTGACACTCAAACACATGTGGACAGAGATGAGGTGGCATAGATCAGTAAAGGTGAACACTGTAGACCACTTGGTTATATTGTGTTTTATTGTATTGAGAAGTTATTCTCTCACACATTCAACAGAATAAATCTTGCTGATTTGCTAAGCTTACGTTTTTCTTCATATATGTTACCTGATCACAATACCTTAGGAGAACTACTACATCCTTGCAAATCCAGTCCTCCCAAATTAAAACTTTTTAGCTAAAAAGCTAAAGGTTATCTACCCACTAGGTTGCAGTTAGAGCAATCTTCCTATGATAATGGGATCCCATGAAGACTTGAGTTACTACTGGAGCAGAAGACATACTTTCTATATAGATGTAACTGCAGGGAGGCTGGAAGGGTGTATATGTATTATGTTTGGGTAAGTATTATTGAAGAAAAGTCTTTTGCTTGAAAAAATTGGTTTCTTCTTCAGATATGTTACCTGATCATAATACCTTAGGAGGATAGGTAAGAGGTGGAGGGAGATACTTTCCCTTATCCCAGAGAGACCATCTCGGTCCCCTAAGGTATGTGAGGGAGCTCTAGATAAACTGACTGGAAATTAAACTCCATATATTGGGGAGCAGCTTCAAATCTAGTAGAAGTCATGAAGCAGCTTCCTAATGAAGCTGTCAAATGACCCAGAAAGGTGACTTTTTGTGCCACAGCCATAGGTCACACCAGATCAATTTGAGTCATTTGGGATGAAATATCACTGAAATAAAAGCTGGAGAAGTGTACTTGGAGCTCCATCTGACAGCATGGATAATAACAGAACAGTTTCACTCATATGCATTGTTTGTGGCAGCTGATTGTGTGGAGTTATTTCCAGTATACGGAATGAATGACCCACTTTATCCAGGATGAAAGTGTCTTGATATATCATCCTTTCCCTCAGGGAGGGGTTAGGAAAGGCATGATCTCCCTCAAATCTTTGTTGAGTACCACTTCAGAGTTCACACTGGGTACTGTAGATGACCTTGAGATGATGTGCCCAGAGTAGACAGGAATTATTACCAAAGTCTGGTTACCGATGAATGGTAGTCTGTTCTTGGTAGTGAAAGTATGGGCCATCATGGGTGGTACTGACCATCTTGCCAGAAATGCATGTAGATGGGTCCGCTAATAGGGCATGTATTCAACGATTCTGCCTGCTTTTTGACAGTGCAATGAGGAGGCAGGTTTAATATGAGAAGTGAACCATTGAAACTCTTGAGGGGTTCAAATGGTGTCTTGTTCAGCCATGATAAATTTCACTTAGGGAAAGGATTCAGCATCATTGGAAATGTGTAATCAAAATTGGACAGAATATTAGATAGGTCTTTGTTTTGTCCATTATCTTCTCTTCCATGTAACACAGTGTACCAGTTATCATGGAAAAGTAGATTTTAATTGTGATTGGTGCTAACTGTTTCTTGTTGAAGAGCTATAAGAAGTTAGCTATTTAGGTATGGTTGCCCTCAGTGGTATAAAGTGTTCTTGTTTACACCACTTTGAGAATATATTCTATTGCTTTTACGGTGGAGAGTCATCTCGCTTGAGGGATTTTTCCACTACAGGTTGTGAGATGTGTTTGTTCCTGAGGGCATATTTTTAATAAGCTGCAGATGTATAGGTTTAGGAACTCTGGGCCATGATGAAGAAACCTGTTGTTGTGCTTGCTTGAGGGAGTATCTCAATTTCCTGGTGAGTCATGTTGCGAGATTGGTGAGGTTGATTCAAGATTTCCCATTGAGTGGATTATTCAGAATTGAGGAGATACCCTGATTTTTTTTTGCCTCCTATATCACCTTAGGAACCTGAGGTGTGTGGGACAATGAGTCCACCAATACCTTTGCTGGCCTAGGATGTATCAAACTTGGACATGGGTTTGTTGAGGAAACCATTTTGGTTGTCATTCCAGTCTTGCCTATGGTCTAAATCTGTAAGGCAGAAATCGACAGAAACTTTGTCATCAACGAAAGAAAGAACAGATAATTTGGAAATTTATAGATGGAGTATACTTCCCTTCAAAGATGAAACTACAACATCTTTTAAGGTAGAAAACTTCCAAGCTGCTTGTATACATTTTGTGAGACCTTTCGGTCTGTAGAGAGTGTGCTACTTAGCATGCGTGGAAGTAGTAATTGAAGAATTCACAGAATTTGAAGCCAATCCTGGTATCAAGGAGATATCACTCTAACTGCCACCTAGGTGGGTAGATAACTTTTAGCTTTTTAGTCAGGTTTTAATTTTGAAGGACTGGATTTGCAAAGTAGTGGTAGCTCTCCTTAGGTATTATGATCAGGTAACATATTTGAAGTGAAGAAGAAATTGGTCTCCTTGGTGGTTTGTGACTTGTTTGCAGATTTTTATCCAGCTGACCATTAAAGAGAAGATTAGATGATAAAGGTTGTGAGCATAGCTTGGCCTTATGATGGTCTTAAAAGAGGTGGAGGTAGAGAGCACAGGATCTCATTCCATCAGTGTTGATTTGTTGGTGCTGTTGTGGCAGAGAGGGCGATAATTTTTGCCATCATTTCTCTCCACAAGAACCTCAGCATCTCAAAACATGACATCAAAGCCTCCTGTATGACAGGTCCCCTTAGGGAAAGGCTCCAATTCTTTTCTGTAGAATGGAACAATATATACCACAATGACCCATGAACCTGAATAGTGGTTTCCAAGGGACTCTCTTTCAGCACACCTCTTCCTTTGTCCAGGGTTCCATCAGATCCAAGAACAGCACTTTTTGCACTGTCATCAACTTAGGTGCACTCAATCAATTCATTTGTTCCCCTTGGTTGATGATGCAAACACCATAAATGAATTCTAACTGTCATCCAGGAGGCAGACTACACAATTTTTGTGGATTTGCAAGATATGTATCTTTCACATCCCCATTCACATGGCTTCCAGGAAGTTCCTGCAAAATTCACCTGCATTGACACCATTGAACAATTCAGGGCACTCCCTGTTAGACTCTACATTACATCAGCCCTTGGGATGTTCACTCAGTTGATGGACCAGGAAAATGGCCCATGTCAAGGCCACCTCCACTGCAGCAACATGAACTACCTAGACTACATTCATCAAAACCATTAGGTGAGTTACAGCTTGGAGCAAGACATGAGATCTCTTGTTACCCTCCTTCTCATCCTTTAATTCCCTGTCAACAAGGACAAATCTGACCTCATACCATCTCAACATTTTGTTCATCAAGGTATGGAGTTCAGCACTCATATAAATAGAGTATGTCTCCCTCAGGAACGAGCTTTGAAAATTATTTGAATGGTGGCTTCCTTGATTATATGGGGTAATCTACTCACCTGAGAATTCCATTGCCTGCTGGGTGACTCATTGTGGCAGCAAACCTCCTAGTCCTTGGTCCCCTCTTTATGTGCCCATTACGAATAATTCTTTTGTTCTGAAGAGTCTCATGGGGAGACAATATTGTAACCCTGACTGGCCTTTCCTTGTCTCTGTGTAAACCCCAACATTTACTAGTCTCCAAGAAAATCTATCAGAAATTATGATTTCTTATAAAAATTTGTGAATTTCATAATGTTGATTCTAAATTTCCAGGCACAAATTTGTTGCTTTTGAAGACAAAACAAGTGAATATATCAAGGTATCATTTACCAATTTTTATTACAATTTTCTTCATGTTTAACAAAGAGGGGCCTATTCTTTTGGTATTTTTAGAAGGAAAAAAATAGGATCCACACCTAACTCTGCATTATAAGCAAGTTCACAAGTTGTCAAGGGAGAGGTGTATATTTATATTATCATTTACCATGAGTATGTCATGAATATGCTGAGTGTAGATGTACATGTATTTGCATTACAGTTGTGCCATGAATATAGTGAGTGAACAAGTATTTGCAATTACAGTTATCACAAATATGCTGAGTGTACAAGTATTTGCTGTTATAATTATACCACAAATATGCTGAGTGTACAAGTATTTGCTGTTATAATTATACCACAAATATGCTGAGTGTACAAGTATTTGCTATTACAGTTATGCCATGAATAGGCTGAGTGTACAAGTATTTACTATTGTGTCACCAATGTGCTGAGTGTTCAAGTATTTTTGTTATTCTCCAGTAATTGTGTCACAAATATGCAGAGTGTACTAGTATTTGCTATTATAATATTATGATTTACAATAAAATACCAAAATTTTATATGTAAAGTCTAGTCTGGTTTTTCTGAAACAAACCATCCAATTTCAGTAAGCATTTCAAGAAAACACACCATGCTTTGTACTCCAAATTGTTTGTAATAATGGAAAGAAAAATTATACATATGGTTTAATTATAAAAATATTTTCCATAGTAATTGATAATTGTTCTACATTCTTTGTACTTAAATTTGTTACATTTGTTGAGGTAAACATTGTTAGCATGAAGAAGCAAATACTGCTTGATCTGGACAAATCAGATTTGATAGTTGTACTTATTTGCAGATGACTAGATTTTAGGCTGTTATTGTGGATTTTCAGTTTCTTTAGAAATTATTTAATTTTTGGACTTGTACCATTTTGACTAAAACCTTGCTGGCCTGATTAGGTAAAATCCACTTTAGTAAGACAAATGAAATTTGTTTTGCTTGGTTTTTCAGGCCATTACAAAATGTTTTCCATCATTTACATGTTTTTGAACTTTTTAGAATGCAGACTTTATATTGGCAAAAACTTTTTAGTGTTTTTAAACAAAAACCACTTGATACAGACCAGCGGTTTCCAACCGTGACTCAAAAAAATATTTTTCTGAGCCTTATGACCCTGTTTCCACATTTTGGTAAGTTTTGCCACCCTAAAAAAATATCCTGGCAACCTGTCGCAACCCTCTAAAATGTCTTCGTGACCCTGATTTGGGTTGGGAACCACTGATACAGACAGATGAAATTTGGTTTACATATCTGCATGCATGTGTTGATAATACTAGATTTTCAGACCATTATAAACCTTTCTGGTCTGCAGAACAGTCTGCTTACAACATTACAGCACTGGGGCATAAGTGTTATACAAGCAGTATTTCTGAAAACTTTTAATTCATTGATTGTTTTATTGCAGCTGGAGTACTACAAGCAAGGCTATATGGATGACTTTGTCAAGATATTGGATGCCTCCCAGACTGATGCTGGTGTGGATTATAAAAGTGTTGATAAGGATCAAATGAGAGCGCTTGACACATTGGCTGCATACTATGTACAGAAAGCCCACAAGGAGAAAAATAAGGACAAGAAGAGGGAGCTTTTCACACAGGCCACACTTCTGTACACCACTGCAGATAGGATCATTATGTATGACTTGGTATGTTGCTGAGTTTGACATGAACATGCTGGTCAGTTTAATGCTGTAAAATTTGTTGCTTGTGTATCATATGAGAAAACTGTGATAATAAAACACAATAATCTTATGTTTTCTACTTTTGCTGGTGTGAGAAAACTTTTTTAGGGTACTCAGTAACCCAAAACCCAGTGTTTTTCAGATATCGATTCCTTCTATAGTGTATAGAAATTGCATCTGAAAACAAATTTAGGGAATAAAATTAGTACTGAAACAATTAACACATCACCATATGTCAGTCAAGCTTAACATGTGCACATACATGTGGAAACTGATCAACACTATTGCTGACAAAGAGGTATGATATACAGATTTCTATATTTTGCAAGCACATTTTGCATGAAATTTATTACACTAATTGATATTGTGATAATTTATGTTTTTGTGTGATTTTATATGAAAGTATGCATAGTTATTTTGATTTTAGTGAGAGGTCAATTATTTTTAAAGTTGCTTGTCAATATTAGAAACTCAATAATATAGTTTCCAGAAAAAATCAGTTTTGTTGATTCCAGGATAAATTTATCTTTGTCTAGTTGACATCTGGTTGCTTGTCTCTTGTAGTATGTTGTCGGATATGCAGTAGTCATTTTAAATTAATCAGTAAGATTATTGACGTGTGCAACTATTGAATATATTAAACAGAACAGAGAAATGTAAAGAAATGTACAAGTTAATGTTTTATGTAATGACAGACATAAAGATATATACAAATTAATGCCTACGTAATGACAAACATAAAGAAATATACAAATTAATACCTATGTAATGACAGACATAAAGAAATATACAACCTAATGCCTGTGTATTGACAGACATAAAGAAATATACAAATTAATGCCTATATAATGACAAACAAAGAAATATACAAATTAATGCCTATGTAATGACAGATATAAAGAAAGATACCACCTAATACCTATGTAATGACAGACATATCGAAATATATAACCTTGTGCCTATGTAATGACAGACATAAAGAAATATACATTCTTGTGCCTATGTAATTGACAGACATAAAGAAATATACAATTTAATGCCTATATAATGACAGACAAAGAAATATACAACCTAATGCCTGTGTAGTGACGGAAATAAAGATAGAAACTAATGCCTATGTAATGACAGACATAAAGAAATATAGAACCTAATGCCTATGTAGTGACAGACATAAAGAAATATACAAATTAATGCCTATGTAGTGACAGACATAAAGAAATATACATTGTAATGCCTATGTAGTGACAGACATGAAGAAATATACAACCTAATGCCTATGTAGTGACAGACATAAAGAAATATACAAATTAATGCCTATGTAGTGACAGACATAAAGAAATATACAACCTAATGCCTATGTAGTGACAGACAAAGAAATATACATTGTAATGCCTATGTAGTGACAGACATGAAGAAATATACAACCTAATGCCTATGTAGTGACAGACATAAAGAAATATACAAATTAATGCCTATGTAGTGACAGACATAAAGAAATATACAACCTAATGCCTATGTAGTGACAGATAAAGAAATACACAAATTAATGCCTATGTAGTGACAGACATGAAGAAATATACAACCTAATGCCTATGTAGTGACAGACATAAAGAAATATACAAATTAATGCCTATGTAGTGACAGACATAAAGAAATGTACAACCTAATGCCTATGTAGTGACAGAAATAAAGAAATATATAACCTTATTCCGATGTAAAGACAGACATAAAGAAATATACAACCTTATGCCTATAATAATAATAATAATAATGAGGACTTTGTATAGCACCTAATCTTTAGAAGCTCTAAGCACTATACAACATTTGACAACACTTAAAAAACATATATAATGATATGATTACAAACATAAAAACAAACACCATGAAATTAGAAAACAGAAAACATGCTGTAAATATTTAAGGTAAGGAAACATTATTAGATCTTTAAGTCTGTTCTTGCAGTTGAAATAGGTGAGTTTTAAGAGTGCGCTTGAATGAGATCACTGTGTCTTTGTGTCTAAGTTCAGTGGGCAATTCGTTCCACGTTGCTGGGCTCAGGTATGCAAAAGAACGTTGTCCATATGATTTCATTTTTATAGTGGGAATAATGAGAATACAAGTGTCAGAAGAGGAGCGTAAGTATCTTGCTGATGTGTACACATGGGTGAGGTCGGATAGGTATGTTGGACTGGAGCCCATCAGTGAAATGTAGCACAGAGAACAAATTTTGTGTTTAATTCTGGATCGAATGGATAGCCAGTGTAGGGTACAGAGCAGGGGGGAGGCGTACTCTGATCGTGGTACTCTAAAGATGATCCAAGAAGCTGTGTTTTGAACTTTTTGAAGTTTCTGGAGTAGATATTGAGACAGACCAGACAGAATTGAGTTACAATAGTCCAGTCTTGAAAGTACTAAGAAACACAAGTGTTTTAGTGGCCTATGTAATGACAGACATAAAGAAATATACAACCTAATGCCTATGTAATGACAGACATAAAGAAATATACAGATTAATGCCTTTATAATGACAGACATAAAGAAATATAGAACCTAATGTCTATGTAGTGACAGACATAAAGAAATATACAACCTAATGCCTATGTAGTGACAGACATAAAGAAATATACAACCTAATGCCTATGTAGTGACAGAAATAAAGAAATATACAACCTTATTCCTATGTAAAGACAGACATAAAGAAATATACAAATTAATGCCTTTGTAATGACAGACATAAAGAAATATACAACCTAATGCCTTATGTAATGACAGACATTAAGAAATATGCAAATTAATACTTGCATGACATATTGATATGAGGTATTTCACTTCCAGTTTTGAAATGCTATGGAAAACCCTGTATGTCAGTCTCCCATGTGTACTTCAATTTCAGAATCACTTGCTTGGCAGAGCGTACTTCTGTCTGATGGAGGGAGATAAGATGGAGCAGGCAGATGCACAATTCAACTTTGTTCTTGGACAGGTTTGTATCATTTTCAGTTAAAATTTTATTTATATTTTGCTGGTTATACAGCAGGCTTTAACAAGTCATATTAGGTAGCTCTCTGTTATGACAAACCCATCTCTCAAGCCTGCGGAAGCTGTGCTGAAAACATAATTGGTAGCTTATCTAATTATGTAATCAACTACTGTACAGATGGGTTGTTTATCAGGCAAGTTGACTTGATGAAACAGGATCAATTTAAGTAAATTACTACTGACCTTAATTGTTTTATTCCAAATGACAAGTCATTCAACCACCAGGAAAAGTCATCATGTGCAAAGCTCTTTTGGAATAAAATCCAAGGTATTTCAAATACGCTAACTTGAATTCTTGTTAGAGTTGACTGTATACACAAGTTCTGGAATATGGTGCATAAGGAACTATTGGGTGACAAATATACATACAAGTGAACCTCCTGCATGGGAGGATTTTCCCCCGACTTTAGGGGTGTCTCCTGTCACTTAATGAAATCTCCAGCATACACAATATCTTTTGTGAAAATGTAATTTTTGCCATTTTTTTTTTATGTTCTGGGTTGATTGCAGTAAATTTTTGTTAATTGTGCATGTGATCACATGTCTGAATTGGCTTAAATAGGGCAAGACAATGTAGTTGCTAATTGCACTCTTTGATCCTGTTGGGATGGTCATTTGTCTAGATGTCTAAACATGCCAGTGTCAAAACACCAAATTCCAACCAACCAAAATATCACAAAATCCAGTGATTGTTTTAAATGGGAGTTTCATTTGATGCAATAATATTTAAAGGGATATTCAGCTCTTCCAGTAAGCTGATTTTAAAATCTGAAAGAAAGTGATGCCTTATAGGATGCAGAGGCATATACTCCCATTTGCTGGGGTGGTCTAGTTGTCCCTGATCCCAGACCAGTTTCATTATCTTTTAACTCCTCAGTGGGAAATGGTCTTGTTGATTAATTTTTTTCATCTGATCACAGTGTCTTGGTGGTGAGAAGTTTATACACCCCTAGCCACCAGAGCAGCTGCATTTTCCATCATGTGACCATTATATATATTGTATGACCTGTTGTTGCAGCCAGTGTACTTACTTTCATACTGCATTGATGCAGCAGGGTTTCGAATAACATAATTGTCATGTGTCTGGGTTTTGGATTAAGTAGGGGTAGAAACATAAAAACCAGAAATATTTTTGTGTAAAAATAGGGGTTAAATACAAAGTGGCTAGAAAACTTTATATATATATATATATATATATATATATATATATATATATATATATATATATATATATATATACACACACACACACATAATAATAATAATAACTACATGTGCTGTGTATTAAGTATGTTTTAGATAAACATACACTTGCATTGCTAAATATTAACTGTCATGGTATTATATAGGTTTGCTATTATTGTGTCAGCCACGGTATCATGTTGTTTATGTAATACCAATCCTGGAGGGATTATGCAATTGTCCACAGAATTAATAAATGGGCAAATTGCCACGTCATTGATTGGATCATTGAATGGGATCTCTGTTTCCCAAAGCTGTTTGGGGGAGACACAGTCTTGACTTGTGTTAAGTTCCAGTACACTCTAGGACTCATTTTGTCCGCAGAAGAGTCTCCTTCATAAGAGACAATTTCCTTTAGTGTTTGGAATATCAGTCACAGGTGGATGTAATTGGATTGGATCACAGATTGTATTCATATCTCCAATAACTCCATTTTTGGGTATGCATTAAACTATGGTGTTTCTTGTTGTGTTTCTTGAGATCTTCCTTCCTGTTGAAGATTTTATTACATTGTTGGCATGACACTCTTTAAAGTTAAATGTGTAATATTTATATGTCACTCCAGAGATTGGTGATGTTTAAACCTTGCTGCACATAAGACACATTGATATTCATTTCGATGTGTTGTGGTTGTGATGCAGAAGGAGCATCTCATAGTTTCTGATGTGATCATTCAAATGCAATAGCAGTAATTGGAGGAAAATGATTCCTCAAAAGATTGATTTTACTTCCAGCAAAAGACATTTGGGCCCGAACATCCAAGTTTTCGTGAGAGGAAATATAATAAATTAAGTTAGACATGCATGGACTCCAATTTAAACAGAGATGTTGATCCTTACCAGCTGTAGAGTATGTAATGGTGAATCCAATAAAGTTCTCTGTCTTTAAATGTTCTTCATTGGATATATATGGCACTCCCTCACTTGAGGTCTGTTTATTATGATTCCTTTTATAAGGTGAATATGATCATGGGACACATTATATTAGATTGTAGTAAAATTATATGTACTTCATTATAAGACAGCAGTTTAACTGTACTCGTTGGTTTCCATAAAAAGCTTTATTATGCGGTAATGTGCTGATATTGCTTTGAATACTTGACCTTATTCCATTATCTGGAACGAACCTTATTACCTCGTTTGTTACCATTACAGTATAAAATAAATGTACACTGTAAACTTTAATTTCAAACATCAGTCAAACATTCTGATGTAAATCATGTAAAAATATTTCTTTTGACCACTTTAAAGACTATTGGTATTTGTTATCGATAAATATAAAGTTTTGGGCAAAAAATATTTAAATGTCTTTTCTTCCTCAAGCTCTTTCACTTTTCACCTGTTTGTCTGGCATCAGAAGTCACTTCTTCCATTTTACTGACTCTGGTTTGAGCCCTGCACACACTTAAAGTTTAAAATTAAACATATTAAAAGAAAGGGAACACCTTGACATATAGAACAAGGAAAGGTTTCGTCAAAATCCATTGAGGACTTCATTAAGATATTTAAGGTTGCCAGCCTTCAAGGTGGTGACTTCTCCCAAACAAATTCATATTCATGAGATTTGGTGATGTCATACAAGATATTAAATATTTTATAAAAGATTGAAATCGTCAGTAATGCCAATTAAAAAAAAAGACTAAAAGCATGGAAGAAAGACTTAAAGTAGTTTTCAAGAATAAACTTAATCAAATAGTAATACATGTTTGCATAACTTTTGTTTGAAGAGTTTTAACAAGATAAATAAAAGGAATTTTAATTTTTTAAATTTACCTTGAAATCATACACATGTCACTTAAAGTGTTGCAGCTAAAGTAAATTCATGCAAAGCAGGAAATTTAACTTTTTAAAAACTAAATATATACATAATTCTCCATTCATTTTTCTCTTGTTATGCCTTTTGAATTTCAGAAATATATTTCAAGATGTGGGTATTTACCTAGAATACTTGTATTGAAACTAATCACTTTATTTTACTTAATTTAAAATATATTTCAGATTATTTCAAATTTGTTTCCCTCATTTATGATGTTATAAAATTTAAGACATGG
The DNA here is from genome assembly GCA_016617855.1 of Megalonaias nervosa. Classification (NCBI taxonomy): domain Eukaryota; kingdom Metazoa; phylum Mollusca; class Bivalvia; order Unionida; family Unionidae; genus Megalonaias; species Megalonaias nervosa. The sequence continues at coordinate 46,475 of JAECUM010014741.1, forward strand.
TAACAACTTTTCCATATGTTACTGTTTCTCTGTTTTGACCACATTTTCTTTTGTTTTATACATATTGTGTGCCTTCTATCAATATATATCACCTAAACTTTCAACTTGAGATTTTTAGATTTTTAATCTAAATTTGATCTTGTGAATTTTTAGTTAGGAAACAATTTATTTAGTTGCACCATCTTCTGTTCTACAGTCAAGTAACAACATCCCATCACTGTTGGGAAAGGCCTGTATTGCTTTTAACAAGAAGGACTACAGAGGTGCCCTGGCATACTACAAGAAGGCCCTGAGGACAAACCCTAATTGCCCTGCCTCTGTAAGACTGGGCATGGGGCACTGTTTTGTCAAACTGGGAAAACCAGACAAAGCAAGGTTTGTATTTATATTTTCTTGTGAATACTATTAGATATATGTTGACAGTACTGTTTCACAGGGTCCATGCTACAGGGCGATTCAGGTAAGAAATATTCACCCCATTGCTTGTCATTTTGTACAAATTTGCAGAGAAAACAAAATTGACTTCACCATTTCTTGAGTTAATGTCATGACAACCACCAACAATTCCTTTCGAAGCCATTGGTTGCTTTTGTATTCCGAGTTCAATATTAACTTGTCTTTTTTTAAGCAATGTAAAATAGTTTAAACATAGTAATTTTATGCTGTTTTAGTTTCCCACCAAATATGCACAAATGAAATTTTAAGAAGTGACTGAAATTCCATGCATTTGTAGCTCAGTCACAAGCAGAATATAACTTTGTTGAGGTTTATCCGCTGATTTAAGTAAATGACTTCATTTTGTTCTTCATCCTGTAATGGTTGGAAGAAATAATTTGAACCTCAATGTCAATTACCCGCCAGTGGTCAGAAAATCCAATACAGTGGTCCCCCTCATATATGGCCACCCCTTCTGCACTTGGAAAGTGGCCTTATAAGACGTGTGGCCTTTCCAGAGGGGGACTATATGTGTGAGATGTATATGTATATGTGTATATAGTAGGAAAGCTACATATAACTTAAAGCAGTTAATATCTTCATTTAAAAGTAGCATTAATTATTAAAATGTTCTTGTCTTAAAAACAGCTTTATTTCAAGGTAACATAAATTAGTAGTTCGTATTCTTGGAGGCGTGAAATGTGAGTCGGATATTGTTGGCATGCACATTACAAAAACATTAAAAAATGTTTAATTGAGTCTTGGTACATACGCTGTTTTGCATTTAAAATAATTCTCTTTCCATTTACTCCATTTTCCCACTGCTACAGAATGTTCTTCTTATTTTACGCTCTTGTTTATTTGAGTCCTCCCAACATTTTTTTTTGGCACATGAACTCTCTCCATTGTCATCAAGTCGAATAACTTTCATTTTTCTTCAAAAGTCTTATTTCTTCGTTTACGTGACATGTTAAAGTTTTATAATGATTTATTCCTATGTGGCTAATCATACAATACTGCAATTTAATTTTACAGATGAAATATTTATAAAAGAAATGCATTATTATACAGGATGTGATACATGAACTGTCACATGATTTTTCGGTCTTTGTCTGGTACCCTGTTTCGTTTAATGTTAATTGTTTCTCTGTGTGGGTGTGTGTGTTAACCCACAAAATCTATTTTTAGCTTATCTGACCATGTTATGATCTTGACAATTATGACGGTCATAATCGTCAATTAAAGAAAGAAAAAAATCAAAAACGTCCGGTCGTAATTGTCAATAAAAAAATATCTGCTGTGTCAAGCCCTAAGTCTTATCACAACACTGCTGACCCCATTTCCTGCAGACGTCAGTGTTCATGATATAATAATAACCTTAGTGGTACATGTACTTTAGCCAACACTTCTTTCAATAACGAAAACCTGACATCCGGAAACAGACATCGGGAAAGATAATCAGATTACTTACCTCACTGTAATTAAATATTGGTTCTTGAGGGGTACTTTTGAACACCAACTCATCAATGCCAAGGGATTCTGTCCTTAATGAGTGGGTGTCCACTGGTCATGAGGGGGACCACTGTAGCCCGATGTCCAGGGTCCCTCTAATCTTAGATCAGGCCCATCCTGTATTCTATGTGAGGTGCCCATTGTGCTTGTAAAAAAAAATCTAATTTGCCTTAGAAAACTTTGATAATGCAGATGAAATATGTAAATGTATTTTCAAGATATTGACATACCTGTCATAACATGGCACAGTCTAAATCAGATCACTACTGATCTGATTTTAATCAAAATGAAGCATGGTGTGTCATGCTTAAAATATGATTTTGTACTCCCAAACCCCTTGACATGGTTGTGTTTCGAAAAAACTCAATTTTCATTAATTTTCAAAAATAGAAAGAAAAAATAATACACCACTTTCAGTATACGCCCATTACATGTAGCATGTATAAATGGTGACCAGTCATGATTGGAGCTGATGTATGACTATCCCTTGGGCAGTTTAAATAGCAGCAGTTAAAAGCAAAGACGTCGGGTATAAACCACTATTTCACATATTACTTAATGGCCTGACAACAGTTAGTGAGATGTATTTGAAGGCTGCAGTGGGTGAGCCCATTGTGTTAATTTGCATAGCGAAGAAAAGGAAGTGGAACAATCCTATATAGGTAAATCAAAGAGATGCTCCACGCATGTACAAGAAGTTATTACATATCATTGTCTTGAAGGAGAATGTTTAAGCCATATGTATTATATTTTTGACAAGTTTGTGAACAGCGGCAAAGTTTCTTTGAAGTTGGATTATACTGCATATATAGAACGCAAAGCATTATCATTTCAGTTGTTGGAATAGTGTTCAAGTGTGATTCATTTTTTAAGCTGATTTAGGAAGCAAGTAGCTGTCAGCCAAGCCCAACAAAAATAAATTTCAGAACTCTTGGTTGATGGGGTTTTACTTTGTAAGCATGCCAGCAAGAAGAAAAGATAAGGGTGGGGGTATATATTTCCATTTACTCATATATGGCAGATTGATTTCATCTAGTCACCTTGGTAGTGTGGACTACAAAAGCTGTGGGTGTGTTGGTGGTTGGGTCACATCTGGTCTATTGCCTGTAGACTGGTCTACCGATTCTCTGCTGTCAACAACTTCACTTTTGGAACTGTTAAATGTTATGATGTTAAAGTGTTTATTAGTTAATAGAGATGAATTTAGATTATGAAGATACATATGTATTGGTTTTCTTTTAGTATGCATTAATTTCTTCCATGATATTAAGTGAGATTGATTTAGGATTGGCAAATTGACACTGCTGTTGTAACTGGCTGATGAAAAAGTCATTTGATCTTCAATTTTGGCAGCAAAATTTGTTCATGCCATTAGTGGAAAAATTTTGTGCCTGTCATTTTTTTTGGTTTGGGGGAAAATGACATTTTTATTTGTTACTTAAATGCATTCATTGGGAAGGGAACCTTTAATTTCCAGAATTGAATTATCTTTTGTTGAGTCTTTAAATTTGTAGTTTATAATGTCCATGAAATCCATGTATCCCATGAATACTAGTGAATTCACAAGGTAATCCAAATTAGTATCCCATGAATACTAATGAATTTACAAGGTACTAGTGAATACACAAGGTAATCCAAATTAGTATCCCATGAATACTAGTGAATTCACAAGGTAATCCAAATTAGTATCCCATGAATACTAATGAATTTACAAGAAAAAGAAAAAAAATCCCATGAATATTAGTGAATTCACAAAGTAACCCAAATTAGCATCCCATGAATACTAATAAATTTACAAGAAAAAGAAAAAAATCCCATGAATACTAGTGAATTTACAAGGTAATCCAATTTAGTATCCTATGAATACTAGTGAATTCACAAGGTAACCTGTTACGTATATGTAATTTAATTCTGTGTTAGTTTTAAATTTTTTATTTTATTTTATTTCATTACGTTATTGTAATGATAACTTTATTCACTGGATTTGACTTTTTTTGGAAAATTGAGTTTTCTGTTTTGACCTGATAAGCACGCAGTTCGTTGCTACATTATATTTTTAGCTGACCTAGTTCCTGACCTTGGTTCAGAAATTGGTAAACACAGAGTGAAAATTATTGGTTGTAATCAAGGTCATTCTTGGCTTGTGTGTTAGCTCTGATTTGTAAACAATTTTTTATTATGGAATCTTATAATAAGATTCGCTCAGTACAATCGAACCTGTAAATAGCCTACGTGCTAATTGACATATTATTTTACTGCATTGTTCGGACTAAATGATCACGTGACCCATCATGGGGTCTAAACTGCATTTTAGTTAAGGGTTAAAACAGATATTTTATAGTGAAATAGTCAGACGTAATTTTATACCTTTAGAGCTCAAGGTGTTTTTAATGTTGATGCCAGTTTGATTTAAAATTCTTCTATTTTTGTTGGATTTTATAATTTATATTCTCTGGAAAACATACAAGCGCTCTTCTTCCTCAAAATTCTTGGACAAAGTCATTTATTGGAAATTATTCGGAATTCTAAAGCCAGAATATTATTCTTGATTCATAAAATTCAGCAAGGAACTGTTGACACATCAACACAAAACAGGATATAGAAGACGTCATCGCCTTCCATCTTGGAACGTCACTGGGATTCGAACTTTGATTCATTTAGAGCCTTTTAGTGATAGGACTTATATTTTTTAAATTCTAGGATTAATTTTTGGATTAGATTCACAAACCGTAAGTCCTTTTTCATATTTTTACCTTGTTTTATAGGGAAATAAATTATTTTGTTAAAATTTACAAAGCTTGTTGACTTCACTCTTTTCTTTGTTACTTTATATGAGCCTAGTCACGTAACAAAGAAAATTGGGTTCTCATCCTTGGGATATATGAATTTTGGCTAAAATATTTCAGAAAATTGTTTTTTGAAATTTAAATTCTCCTAGTTTTCAGAATATTTTAAATCCCAAGTATTATTTCACATTTTGTTTGAAATTTTTAGTGAAATCAACAGGCTTTTTCACAATGTCATCAGAAGTGGAGACTTTTCATTCTAGTCATACTCAGGAGCAGTTGGATAGTTTGAAGAAAGATGAATTGTTTGAACTTGCCAGAAAATACAATCTTTCTGAGGCAAAATCTTCCTTAACGAAGCAAGAAATAAAAAACATTTTGATCCAGTATTTGGTAGAAAAGAATGTTTTCGATAAAAGTGTTTTGGGTTCGATCAGTAAGTCTGTATCAGTCTCTGACATAAAAGTAAAGGAATTGAAATTAAAATACAAGATGGAATTAGAGTTAAGGAAGCTGGAACTTCAGAAAGATGAAGAGGAAAAACAAATACAAATGCAACTGCAATTGGAGAAAGAAAAAGAACAAATGCATTTACAGAAAGAATAAAAACAAATGCAGTTACTGTTGGAGAAAGAAAAAGAACAAATGCATTTACAAAAAGAAGAAAAACAAATGTTATTGAAAAAGAGGAGAGAGAAAAACAATTGCAGTTGCAAGTTGAGAAAGAGGAGAAAGAGAGAGAGAGAGAGAGAGAGAGAGAGGAGAGAGAAAGATAAACAAATGCAATTGGAGTTACAGAAAGAACAAATGCATTTACAATCGGAGAAAGAGGAGAGAGAGAGAAACAAATGCAATTAGAAGAGAGAGAGAGAAAGAGAGACAGATGCAATTGCAAAGAGAGAAGGATGAAAGGGAATTTCAAATTAAGTTAAAAGAAATAGAGCTGGCAAGTGAAAGGCAAATTTCCACTTCACATACAAATTCAAGTTTTGATATTACAAAGAATATCAGATTAGTGCCCCTTTTAGAGAAAAAGAAGTAGATAAATATTTTCCTCGTTTGTAAAAGTTGCTGATAATTTGAAATGGCTAAGGGAGCATTAGACTCAATTACTACAATGTGTACTTATTGGTAAGGCTAGTGATCTTTACTATTCACTGTCAGTTCATCAAAGTGCTGACTATGATCTGGTTAAGGAATGCATCTTAAAGGGTTATGAGTTAGTCCCTGAAGCTTATCAGCAAAAATTTAGGAACTATAAAAAAAGAAGCTGGACAAACTCCTGTCGAATTTGCAAGAGAAAAAGAGCAGTTATTTGATAGATCGTGCTAAGCCAAGAAAGTTGAACAAGATTATGATAGTCTCAAACAACATGTATTACTTGAAGAGTTCAAGAACTGTGTCCATAGCAACATTAAGACTTATCTTGACGAGCATAAGATTGAAACCTTGGAAAATGCTGCTCGTGCTGCTGATGAGTATTCCTTAACTCATAAAGTTCCTGTTGTAGGTAAGTCTTTCACTCAGCAGTCTTCTGGTAGAAAGGTATTTCAGCCTAATACGACTCCTTCTAAAACTCAATCTGGCACAACTTTTAAAAATCAAGCTTCTGATAAGCTTGATTCAAAATCCGTGTTTCTTCCTACATGTACCTATTGTAAGAAGACATGTTATTTCTGATTGCTTCAAATTGAAACATAAGCATCACAATCAAGACAGACCTATCCCAAATGCTCTTATTTCTAAGAGGTCAAGGTCATGTATTGAAAGCAATACATTTGTTGGGTCTAATAAACCCCAGTCTGATTTTATTATGGAGAATTATAAACCATTTATATAAATATCACTCTTGGGTGATTTGGCCAATCTTTTCCCTATTAAAATTTTAAGGGATACAGGAGCTTCTCAGAGTCTTTTATTATCAGGTACTTTGCCTTTTTCTGAGAAGTCTTCTTCTAATGAGAGTGTTCTCATTCAGGGAGTAGAGTGCAACTTTGTTAATGTTCCTCTCCATTGTGTAAATTTGTCATCAGACTTAGTTTCAAGTCATGTGACAGTTGGAATAATGTATTTTTTACCCGTTGAGGGCAATCATTTGTTACTAGGCAATGACCTAGCTGGAGACAAGGTTGTGGTTAATCCACTTGTAACTGACAAGCCTTGTTTGCATCAAAAAGTTGATCCTATTGAAAAAGAATTCCCTGATTTATACCCAGCTTGTGCAGTTACTAGAGCTATGGCAAAGAAAGCTCTTGAGAATGATTTCATTAAGGAAAATATTCCTTTAGCTGACACATGTATTGGTCAGGCTTTTGATGAGGTCACTTTCACTCCTTGTTTGGATCAATCAAAAGGTATTAATCACAGTGATCCTCTTTTAACTACTCAGTCTCTTTTTTCTAATCAGGGTGACAAACGACATTCACTTGTCATCGAACAGGAAAAAGATCCTGACATCTCCTGTTTGTTTCAGAAGGCCCTTAGTGAAACTGAAGCCAATGAAATACCTGTGTGTTATTTCATTAAAAATGGAATTCTTATGAGAAAATGGAGACGTCCCGAGGTACCTGCTGATGACTAGTGGTCAGTGAAAATTGTAGTTCCAAAATCTTACAGACAGGTAATACTTAGTCTGGCCCATGAAACTCCTCTGGCTGGTCATTTAGGGATTAATAAGACTTATCACAAGATCTTGACTCACTTTTATTGGCCAAAAATCAAAAGTGATGTTTGTAAATACTGTAGATCTTGTCATACTTGTCAAATGGTAGGAAAACCCAGTCAGAAGATACCTAAGGCTCATCTGCAGCCTATTCCTGCATTTGACGAACCATTTAGCAGAATTATGGTAGATTGTGTTGGTCCCTTACTTAAGACCAAGTCAGGCAACCGATACTTGTTCACCATTGTGTGCATCAACAAGATTCCCAGAGGCAATTCCTTTGAGGAATATTAAAACTAAAACTGTAGTAAAAGCTTTGATAAAGTTCTTTACTCAGTTTGGCCTCCCCAAAATTTTTCCAGTCAGATCAAGGGTCAAATTTTATGTCTGGAATTTTCTAGCAGGTTATGCACGAATTGGGCATTCAACAATTCAAATCTTCTGCCTATCACCCCAAGAGCCAAGGGGTTTTAGAAAGATTTCATCAAACTTTGAAGAATATGATTCGATCATATTGCTTTGATACGGGTAAAGATTGGGATGAAGGCATTCATTTACTTTTGTTTGCTGTTAGGGAATCAGTTGAAGAATCTTTAGGATTCAGTTCCTTTGAACTAGTTTTCGGACACTGTGCATGGACCATTGAAGTTGTTGAAAGAGAAACTTCTTTCTAATGAATATACTGAACTTAATCTTCTTGATTATGTTTCTAATTTTAAGTATAAGTTGTCAAAGGCTTGAGAGGTCGCAAGAGCAAATCTGCACTCTACTCAGTCAAAAATGAAATTAAGGTATGATAAAAACTCAAAAGAAAGGAGTTTTCAGCCTGGTGATAGAGTTCTGGCTCTCTTGCCCATTCCACAAAATCCCCTTCAGGCCAAGTATTATGGTCCGTTCATGGTTGAAAAGAAAGTAAATGATTTAAATTACATCATAAATACTCCTGGGGGGCGAAAACAAAAACAACTTTGCCACATAAACATGTTAAAGGAGTATATTGAGAGAGATAGCCAGGTAAATCATGCAGTTAATTTAGTTGTACCTGTCCCACTCACTGAGGATGTAAGTGAAGAAATTCAATCGGACTCTACTGATTTTGGACCGACAATTCTTCGGAATGTGGAAATTATGAATAGTCTGGATCAGAAACTTTCGTATTTGCAACAACAAGAAAGGAATGAACTTAAACAGTTATTATTTGAATATGAGCACTTATTTCCAGATGTTCCTACAAGGACAGGCAAAATTTTTTATGACGTTGAAATTGTGAATTCCAAACCTGTGAAACAACACCCATACAGGATGAACCCTCTCAAACAGGAATACTTGAAAAGGAAATTCAGTATTTGCTGGAGAACGATTTCATAGAGCCCAGTAAAAGTGACTGGAGTTCACCATGTATACTTGTTCCGAAACCAGATAAAACTTTCCGTATGTGCACTGATTATAGGAAGGTGAACAGTGTGACAAAATCATATTCATTTCCATTACCAAGAAAGAATGACTGTATTGATGAAATTGGAAATGCCAGGTATGTCACCAAATTTGACCTTCTGAAAGGATTTTGGCAAATTCCACTGACGGAAAGGGCAAAGGAAATTTCGGCATTTGTGACTCCAGATGGACTCTGTCAATATAAAGTGATGCTGTTTGGGATGAAGGGTTCGCCAAGTACCTTTCAACGTTTGATGAATATGATTACCTCTGGTCTAGATAATTGTGATGCTTACATCGATGATGTCATCATCTACAACGACACCTGGAAAGAACATCTAGCAACAATTCAGAAGTTCTTTGATAGACTCACTGATTCAAATTTGACAATTAATTTATCTAAAAGTGAGTTCTGCCGTGCTTGTGTAACTTTTCTAGGACATATTGTGGGACATGGACAAGTTAAACCTATAGATGCTAAGGTCAAGGCTATCTCTGATTTCCTTGTGCCTGTCAGTAAAAAGCAACTGATGCGATTTTTAGGTCTGGCTGGATACTATCAGAAATTTTGTTCCAAATTTTTCTAATATTGCTGAACCCCTGACAGATTTATTGAGCAAGAAAAACAAGTTTCTTTGGACTGAAAAATGTCAGGAGGCTTTTGACAAGTTAAAAGCCATATTTAAAAGTACACCAGTTCTTACAGCTCCAAATTTCAGTTAATCTTTTAAACTCTCTGTTGATGCAAGTGATGTTGGGGTTGGAGCAGTATTGATTCAAGAAGATAGAAATGGTGTTGATCATCCAGTGTAGCTATTTTTCGAAGAAATTAAATAAGCACCAAAGAAATTACTCAACAATCGAGAAGGAATGTTTGGCTTTAATTTTGGCATTACAGCATTTTGAAGTTTACTTTAGTTCAGCTCCTTCTCCGATTGTTGTGTTTAGTGATCACAACCCCCTTACTTTCATCAGCAAGATGAAAAACAAAACTCAAAGATTATTAAGGTTGAGTTTGTTGTTACAGGAATATGATATTGACATCAGGCACATCAAGGGAAAAGATAGTTTAATTGCAGATGCACTTTCGCGTCTATAGAAATATCATTTCATGTACACTTCATATAATTCATAAGAGTTCTTATGTAATTTTGTTTTACCTCATGTATAATTGACATATGGTAAAAAGAAAGCTTTATTATATAAATATTTCTTTTTCTTTATGGGGGGGAAGTGTTATGTATATGTAATTTAATTAGTTTTGTGTTAGTTTAAAATTTTTTATTTTATTTTATTTCATTATGCTATTGTAATGATAACTTTATTCATTGGATTTGACTTTTTTTGGAAAATTGAGTTTTCTGTTTTGACCTGATAAGTACGCAGTTCGTTGCTACATTATATTTTTAGCTGACCTAGTTTCTGACCTTGGTTCAGAAATTGGTAAACACAGAGTGAAAATTATTGGTTGTAATCAAGGTCATTCTTGGCTTGCGTGTTAGTTCTAATTTGTAAACAACTTTTTATTATTGAATCTTATAGTAAGATTTGTTCAGTACAGTCGAACCTGTAAATAGCCTACGTGCTAATTGACATATTATTTTACTGCGTTGTTTGGACTAAGTGATCACATGACCCATCACGGGTCTAAACTGCGTTTTAGTTAAGGGTTAAAACAGATATTTTATAGTGAAATAGTCAGACATAATATTATACCTTTAGAACTCAAGGTGTTTTTAATGTTGATGCCAGTTTGATTTAAAATTCTTCTATTTTTGTTGGATTTTATAATTTATATTCTCTGGGAAACATACAAGTGCTCTTCTTCCTCAAAATTCTTGGACAAAGTCATTTATTGGAAATTATTCGGAATTCTAAAGCCGGAATTTTATTCTTGATTCATAAAATTCAGCAAGGAACTGTTGACACATCAACACAAAACAGGATATAGAAGACGTCATCACCTTCCATCTTGGAACTTCATCGGGATTCGAACTTTGATTCATTTAGAGCCTTTTAGTGATAGGACTTATATTTTTTAAATTCTAGGATTAATTTTTGGATTAGATTCACAAACCGTAAGTCCTTTTTCATATTTTTACCTTGTTTTATAGGGAAATAAATTATTTTGTTAAAATTTACAAAGCTTGTTGGCTTCACTCTTTTCTTTGTTACTTTGTATGAGCCTAGACACGTGACAAACCGAAATTAGTATCCCATGAATACCAGTGAATTCACAAGGTAATCCAAATTAGTATCCCATGAATACTAGTGAATTCACAAGGTAATCCAAATTAGTATCCCATGAATACTAGTGAATTCACAAGGTAACCCAAATTAGTATCCCATGGATACTAGTGAATTCACAAGAAAAAGAAAACATATCACATAAATACTAGTGAATTCACAAGGTAGCCCAAATTAGTATCCCATGGGTCTTTACTTTTTAAACAGTCATGGTTACAAACATTTAAATAAAGGTCAGCAGTTTTGTCTCTGTTTTTGTGATAGTTATTCATAGCAGTTTTACCTGGTGTTTTTTTATACAATTATTCTTAGCAGTGTTTGCCTCTGTTTTTATGATACAGTTATTAATAGCTGTGTTTGCCTCGATTTTCGTGGTACACTCATTTATAGCAGTCTTGTTTAGAACAAACTACACTTGTCCTGCAGACTTCTCAAAGCAATAATGTTCACAAAGGATTATATCAAGGTCATTGGTGTTTATATCTGCTTTTGCAATACTGTCATTCACAGCAGTCTTGAAACACATATTTTGCATGGTCGCTGAGCACATTCAGCAGGTAGTCACTCACAACAGTGTTTTAATGATAAATTGCTCAAGATGGGTTTTACTGTACATGAATTGGCATTAAGACAGATTATTGACTTCTTTCTTAGGGTTAAGTTAATGGTAAGAATTTAAAATGGCTTTTGATGCATAAACAAGTTATTTTCAAGTTTGAATTTAAGTCAGTATATCACTTTAATGCTTACTGGTATGCCCATATTTGGAATAGGGATGGGCAGCTACCTCACTTTTGCAAAGGTTTTGGATGCAACACTAACATGCTCATGTGAATAGAGTGTTACAAATAGCAAGCATTTTATTTTGCCTGTCAGTAGTTTGAAAAGAAAGTGCACCTGGTCAGTGTTTTTGTCGTTGTGAAGTATTTTTAAATTTGGGTTTGGTTGTATTGGCTGTCTGTGCATGATTAGTACATAAAAATAGACACTACATGTCACATTACATACTGTAGTGATTGCATCAGCAGCATGTCAACCTTAATTTGGGCTTACACATGTTAGCCTTCCATTGAACTTGCACATGTCACCCTTACTTTGGGTTTAAAAACATCAGCCTTCTGTTTCGTTTACACTTCAGCCATCATTTGGGTCACACACGTTATTCTTCATTTGAGTTAACAGTTTAACAAATCAAGAAAAATTTAGAGGAAGCATCATTGTTAAAAAAGACTAGGGAGTACGCTGTTCCCAGAGATTTGGTTGGATTTTTTTCTGGTTTTTCAGCGATATGCATTGAAATAAAATGTGATATTTGTTGATGGAAATGGCCAAATCAGTTTATCAGTCAACTAAAAACAGGTAAATACTATAATTGATTTGGCAGGTCACAAGTAACTGACAAAAGGCAAATACTATACAATCAGTTTTAGAAGAGCATGAAACTCAGTTAATTAATTTCTGTACATTCCACTAGAGATGAGAAAATAGACTGTAAATAAAGAGGGAAAATAAAATAAAATAGTTCATGTAGTGTTGAATTTTCATTTATTAACCTGTCTTTACAATCTTTTGTAAACAATGTGTTTTGTTGCATCATACACCTCTCCATTGATAATTTCTGTCTGGATAACTCATAAACCTGCTTATAACATGGGATAAGGCACCCATGTTATTTCTCATGAAAATACCAAAAGAATTGGCTCCTATTCATTGAACATAATGAAAATTGGAATCACAACTTGTAGATGTAACGTTGGTATATCACTTGTTTTATCATTGAAAATAGCACATTTAATAAAAAGTCATTTATTTATTTTTTTTAGTTTTATTTACAAAATATATTCTAAGTAAATGGTAAATTACAATGTTTGATGAAATAAATACCAATTAAATAAGTTTTACTTTTAATTCAGTTTCAGTGTAATCATCATACATGTGATATGCCTTCTTATAGTCATATGTGAACATTATCAATCTGCCATCACAGCTATGTCCATGAGTGTTTCTGAGAACCTAGTTAAGTCCCATCTGCATTTTGATCTCAGGTTGCAGAAGTGTTTGTTGTATTGTTACAATCCATTAAAAGTAGACCTGCTATGTATTATCACATTAATTATGTCTTTCGTATAAAATCAAATAAAGGAAGTGGAATTTTAAAAAACTTAAAAGGCGTGGAAATCCTACATGTGTTAGAGCTAGCAGTTATGGTAGTGAGCCAGGTCAGCACATTTCATTTGACAAATTCAACTTTTACACTCATCTTAAAGATTTTACAATAGCCCCTGTGTTCTGAAAGTGTGGATGACCCTGGTGTTCTGATTACTCTGAGTTCCAGTAGAAATTTTGCACAATTCTAAAAATTGCTTTTATGGTGTCTTCTCCAATTTTAAAATGCCTTCTCTGGGTCAAAAGTGTTGCAGGGAAAGCCCCGAGTACATTATTTCTCTCAAGATAAGACCAGGAAGCCAGCTAAATGGTTCTTAGTACAGTATTTTTTCATAAGATTAAGGGGCTAGTCTAACAGCTCTGAGGACACTATTTATCTCAAGATAAGACTAGGGAGCCAGCCTTACAGCCTTGAATACATTATTTCTTCCAAGATAAGACCGCAAGTCAGCCTCACAGCCTTGAGTACATTATTTCTCCCAGGATAAGACCAGGGAGCCAGCCTTTCAACTCTGAGTACATTATTTCTCCCAAGGTTTGACCAGGGAGCCAGCCTTACAGCCTAGAGTGCATTATTTCTCCCATGTTAAGACCAGGGAGTCAGCCTCACAGCCATGAGTACATTATTTCATCCAAGATGAGACCAGGGAGCCAGCCTTACAGCCTTGAGTACATTATTTCTCTCAAGACCAGGGAGTGAACCTTACATCCTTGAGTGCATTATTTCTCTCAAGATAATACCAGGGAGCCTGCCTTATAATCTTGAATACATTATTTCTACTATGATTAAACTGGGTTGCCAACCCAAAGTACATTTTTCTCCCATGGAAAGTCCAGCAAGCCAGCTGAATGGTTCTGACTACAGTACAGGTAAAACTTATAATGCAATTCGTTATAACATGATTCCGCTTATAACTTTGTAGCATGGCTCCCATTTTTTAATTTAAGGTGGCCTATCTTTTTAACATCCTAAATACATACTCTCAGAAAAGCTGATTATTCGTATCCCTAGCAGATTTTTAATCCCAGCACTGCATTTAATGTTACCTTAACTTCACCGTGTACCGTTTTGCCATATTGGCATGTAGACAATTCAAAACTGAAGTATATTTGATGTGTGATGAAACCAGGTGAACAAAACAAACGTTATATGATCAAGAGGTTAATTAAACTGATGACATTGAAATTTCAATGCACATTTTCCATGTGGAAGTTTTTTTTAAAAATTTGTTAACGTGATCCCGCTTATATCACGATTTTATTCTTTGGACCCTGAGCACCATGTTATAATGGGTTTAACCTGTATTCCTTTTCGTGATATTTCTTTCATGATAAGACCAATGGACCAGACTAACAGCCCTGAGTACATTATTTCTCCCATGGTAAGACCAGAGTACCAGCTTAATAGATTTCTCACAGTTTACATATTAGTGTCAAGTTTGCAATGCTTATACTTGGTGTTTTATTAATAACATATCTCACACAAGTAAGTAGTTTCTTTAAATATTAATTCATTATTTCAGGATGGCATTTGAGCGGGCCTTACAACTAGACTCCCAGTGTGTGGGGGCCTTAGTAGGCCTTGCCATTCTTGAACTGAACACTAAAACTCAGGATTCAATTAAGAATGGAGTGCAGCTCCTGTCCAAAGCCTACACTATTGACTCTGGCAACCCCATGGTTCTCAACCACTTGGCTAATCACTTCTTCTACAAAAAGGTAGGTAGTTTTAGGATTTAAAGGCAACTTGTGTAAAGTACATGTAAGTTCAGTTTAAAAAATAAGTGCTAACTCCAGAATTGTTGAGGCACAAAATATAAATAAAAACTAATTATTGTCAGGGCTAGAAAAAAACAGGCCAGATACTGAATTAGCTCTTAAGTATTCATGACCACTATGCAAGCAATGAAGATTTCTCTGACTGAATATTTGTTAGAAATGAAAGTGGAGTAAGAGAAAGGTAGAAAAATGGGTGGAGTGTACTTCCTTGGAGTGAGCTATGGCAGAAAAGGCACAAGAAGTGAAGTTTTGATAATACTCATAATCTTCATCACAAATGGAAGAAGTTACTGACATCTGTAGGGGAAGACAACTTTTGTTTATCTTCCTTATAAGTCAAGTTAATGACCTTTTATCACCACTAATGCTAGTCCAGGCCAGAGTTTTTCTGTTGTCTTTCTGGCTTGTGAAGGATGGATTTCAAGGTAGTGAATGGGTTTTTAATCAATAATGATTGAGTAAGTATTATTTAAGAAACGTATTTCACCTTTGAAAAATTGGTATTTCCAGAATACAGTAGGTAAAGTTGGGTCAGGTTTGGTGGGTTTTTTTCCCCTCTGTTTCAACTAAAAGCTTTTTAAGGTAACAGTGTTTTGTGACAATTATCTTGTAGTCTTGCAGTGTTAGATACCAACAATGAGAATGTTGGAGTATCCTTATAGGGGACCCCGAGTGGCCGAGAGGTCTAAAGCGCTCACTGTTACGGATCATTGCCATCTCACCTCTGTCTGCATGGGTTTGAGTCTCGGGTTTGGCCAATATGGGTATGTGAGAAAGCTTGCCAGTAGCTTCTCGTGGGTTGGTGGTTCTTTCCGGGGTTTTCCAGCATTCTTCCTCCACCATTGATACTGGCCGCCATGTATAGCCTATCTTGTGCTGAAAAATGGCATTAAGCCCAACAACAACAACAACAATCCTTATAGCAACAATGAAATTGACTCTATTTTGTCCATCTTTCAAGTTTTATAATTGAAAACATATAATGGTACAAATTATTATTTTAAAGTTGTGATGTTTTTATTGATAATTGGAAATGCAGAGTTAATTTTCCACTCAGGTTAAACTTTCTTCTTCAGGATTATCAAAAGGTTCAGCACCTGGCCTTGCATGCATTTCACAACACAGAGAATGAAGCCATGAGGGCAGAAAGCTGTTACCAGCTTGCCAGAGCCTTCCATGTTCAAGTGAGTCTTTTCTTTCATTTTTTTTTTCTTTCCTTCAGTCTTTCTTTCCTTTGCTGGATTATGTATGATAATCTTGACTATGGTAGTCTTTTGTTTTAAGAAAATGTTTGTTCCAGTATGAAAATTTCTTGAAAACAATGTAAAGTTTTTTAAAAATCCAAGGTGAATTATTTACTGCAGTGGTTTGAAGTTGAAAAGGTAAATAAATGCCAAACTAATTACATGTACTTTGTCAGTCATACTAATCATGGTTTTAGTTTTAGAACTAGTAATGAGGTTAACTCATTTGTTGAAAGACAGCATTTGCTGTGGCAGTTACAGATTTGACTTTAATTTTGATGGTTCTATGTACAGCTGTATATGTATTTAGCATGTTTTATTTATTTGGGAGAATACTGTGATACCCATTGTCTATGTTGATCGATTCATTTGTTTGTAACCACTTCCCCTAAACTGCTGCATTGATATTTGCAAAATTTGCTGCATAGGCTGGCCATGTGGTAACTTTATGAAAGGTACATGACTTTTTACCCTTCCAGAATCAAAGGTCAGTATATACACAAATTCATTTACAGTGATGTTATATTTTAAAAACACTTTTTGAAACTGAGCACACACATTTGTAGAAGGAGGCAACTGTTATATGTAACTGATTTTGGGTTAAGACCTCTGGGTCATGATCAAGGGGTGGGCATGGTATAGAGAAGGATGAAACGTAGTGTAAAGCATGGGTATTTCTCCTTTGAATACAGTCCCCAATCCAATTTACATTAGGTTATAAGCATGTAACCTCCCCAATCCAGCTCTACATAATGGCAGAATTTGTCTTATTTGTCTGCATCATCTAGACAAAGGGCAAATACATCTTGCTCATTACCCCACCTTGTCTTGCCACAACTAGGTGACTCCAGTTTTTAAACTTTGCTTCTCTAGACAACATCATATGGAATAAGCCTCCCATCAGGTCCAAGTCTTTGTGTGTAAAATCTGCACACAAAAAAAAATCTGCAACATGTATTGGCCAAACAAGATCTCCAGTGTTAACCTATATGAAAAGATGGGATCTAACAATGTTTCCCTGGAGATCAAGATGCACATGATCAAATGGCTCGTATGTGTAATGAGGATGCCCGAAGAATGGATACCAAAAGTAGCCCTCAGATGGACACCAACTGGCAAACATAAATGTGGACAGCCAAAGATAACCTGGTGAAGGACAGTGATGACCGAGCTGCAGGAGATGAGACTTTCCTGGGGTAATGCACAAACCATTGCTCAAGACCAACCTTGATTGCAGAAGATAGTTGCAGCCTTATGTCACAGATGGGATGAAAAGGACTAACTAACTTTGTGTGAAATTCCAGCCATCCATTAAACTTTTTGGATTTATGTGGGTTAATATTGATTCATAAACAGGTTTTATACATTAGTTTTTGAATTTGGTATATATTTTATGAAATGTACATGTATTACTTTTAGACTTGGCTATTTTAGACTGCATTGTACAACATGCTGTCATTGATGCATGTTGGGTTTGTACACTCAGTGAATTATTAACAAACTGTTGTGTTAGTTTATCTGTTGTTTCTATTATTTTATCATTTCCGAAACATGTCTTCTAAATGTAGTAAATATAAGAAATACAGAGCAGGGGAAGAGACAAATGAGTTCTGCCTTAAATGTACGTACTGTACCTTATCTTGTGCAGTTTGTGGTCCACGCTGCAAAACTCAGCGAAAGGCAAAAAGAAAAGGGGGAAAAGTATGTTAGGCCTGTATGGATGTACAAAGTATTCATCAGAATACAGAATCAGTTGTGAGGCTTGTGAGAATACTACCAGGGCACCCACCCACCCCATGCCCTTAAAATCTGAAGGACAATGCATTACACCACTATGACATCAGCAGATTTGGGGGAGATAAATACAGATTAACTGCAGTCACAGTTGAATATGTCAGCCTTTTAGCAACATATGCATTGGCTGGTGCAGGAGACTATGCAGTTCCAGTCTTCAGGCCAAATTTTTCCTATCTTTTCCTGCCAGAGGCAAGTTGTATATAAGGGGGAATTGTTCCCTCATTTTTAGGCAGCCCATTGGGAGCCATACTGGCCATCCCTCCAGCCCAACATGGACTAAAGGGATCTTGGGGATAGGTCTAACCATTTTGAGTCACACATGCACACATCCATGCACAAACACACATACAAGTTTGAAATATAGATACTTGTTGGCAAAATAATGTTAATATTTTTTTCATTCCTATTTTTTCACATGTGAAAAATATATTCGTATATTTTTAGATATGAAAGTATAAGAATTCCCATCATGTCATGTGATGCTTGACTGTGTGTGACTATAAAAGTTGTACCAGCAACAACAAAAATGAGTTCTTTTTGAGCTAGGATAAATAAATAGAAACTGCCTAACATTTCAGATATGGAAATTAATCTTTGATAAAGAAATTTGACCAGACGCCAGCTGTGTATCGCTGAAGTTATTTCCTCTTACTTCCTTGACAACAACTGTAAACCAGCTGTGATGCATTGCTCATTGCTGAATCAGTTTGCATTGTTTTCAGACAGGGTCAGATAGTGTACAAAATTACAAAAATTTCATTTACTGCGATAGTTTAGGTCAGCCTAATCCTACCACTTTCTTAAGTCACATATATTTATATGAACAGGCTATGAAAGTGAGAGGAATTTATGAAAAGAGGGTGGGGGTGAGTTTTTGTGCAGAAGAGTGAGTTTAATCTTATACAGTTTCCATCCTGGAGCAAGTTGTGTATATAATGAAAAGAAAATTTTTTTTTCCTTTGTCAATATTGGACATATTTCATTGTGATACCAAAAACTATATATTTTAATATGTGGCTTTGCCATTCATCAAAATATCATTTTTTGGGGTACCACATGATTTTATTTGTATATATATATATATATATATATATATATATATATATATATATATATATATATATATATATATATCACATACATTACAAATAACATGGCATTTAAAATGTTGGTATAAAGCAATTTGATATACCAGTACCATTGGTATATCAAATTGTGATCCGCCCATGGTGCAGTAATATGCATATATAAACATTCTAGCGACCGTCTGCAGTTGATTTTAGATCAGTGATGAATTTCCACACATTAATCACAATCCTTTCTGATTTCTGTTCCCTGTCCCCTCTCATGCATAACAGACAAACTACGCAGAAGTGTGGAGTGAGAGAGAAAAAGAAATTTGGGCTGGATTAAAACCTTGAAATAAAAATTACACCAAGTAACCTACAAGACTGTAGTTTGTCGTAATGATATGTGTGCACTTTCCTTGGGATTTATCTACATTGTTTATCAATGATACAAAGTTGCAAACCATGTTGACATTATACAGTAAATTCCTCATTTATGTGGTACACATCCTATGATGTATTTCATGTTATGTTTTTGTTGTTGTTTCTTAAACATACTATAATGTTCTAAAAATTGATTATTATTAATTAAATATGAAAATGTCCAAAGGCGCCCCCCCCCCTCTCTCTGGACCATCGTAGCAAAATACAGGAAAAAAATCTGTGAAATAACGATCGTAGAGGATTTTCATTTGTGTCATCCCACAATATCTCTGGACTTATGAATGATGGCAAAAGTTAAGTCAAACCGACTAAAGGATGTGTGAGAGAGAGAGAGAGAGAGAGAGAGAGAGTGTATATGGTTGGTGTTACTAAAGCAGAATAATGACTTAGATCAACTGTAAATATATTAAAATATTTTAATTACCTCTTGTTGGTTTGTCATTTCGCATAGTTCTATTCCACATTAATTTCCATGAGCCTGTAGGTGAATGGCTTAGCGTTTATGTCAATTGCGTAGCTAACCAAGTGTTTGTAGTGCTCTACTTTTATTATTAAAACCATCTTTCATGTTTAAATCATAAGTGTGTATTATATTGATTTAATCAATGTGAAGAAAAATAGAAACTAAAAAAAGAAAACAATCAACTTATCAATATGCAAAGGTGATTGTGAATAGCCGCAAAAGGCATATAACTACATTTTGTAGCGGACACACTAGGGGATGTGAGGAGTTCATTCACTCAGTCAATACACAGCTGCCTGTAGTAAATCTTGACTCCATTCAGATTGCAAATATATGTATTTGTATGTGATATAAATAAAATATATGTACAGTATGTACTCTGTATCAATGATATACCACTCATATATCATTGATACAGTGCACATACTATACATATATGTATATATAGTATGCCAGTTCTCCTGCTTTCCAACACTAACTTAACATTCCCACTGTTATAGACAGCCTACTGGTGGGTGCCAGACATGTACAGTCCCAATCATGTTAGTTCAATCTGTTTCTGCAAAACAGATTGGTAATCCAAGTCATTTCATGTTTTGTTTATCTAACCACCTCAACTTTGTTGTCTCTTCTAATGTATCTGCCATCAGATTAGGAGAAGGACCATGTTCTTCACCAGGAGTTACAGTTGTTCATCAACAGACGGGTGGTGGAGATTGTATTTAAGCAATGATCTCTGGGATTCTATTCAGTTGCTCATTAACAAACAGGTGGTGGAGATTGCATGAAAGCAACAATTTCTAGGATTCTATTCAGTTGCTCATTGACAAACAGGTGGTGGAGATTGTATGAAAGCAACGATCTCTAGGATTCTGGTCAGTTGCTCGTTGACAAACAGGTGGTGGAGATTGTATGAAAGCAATGATCTTTGGGATTCTATTCAAAGCTGATCCTTATCAAAAAGGGCATTTCCAAGTTTTGTCCAATCTGCCAGAGTTAGAAGAGATAGTGAGGTGTATACAACTCTCCATCCGAAGGGATGAGTATACAATTAGTCTTGATCTCACAGATGCCATCTTTCATGTCCCTATTCACCAGGCATCATAAAAGTTCTTTGGTTGCTTACCGTGACAAAGTTTACTAATTTCGAGTCCTTCCCTTTAGTCTACATATAAGCTCCTATGTCTTTACAAAAATTATAGATTGTGTCATCACCCTGTCCCAGTTGACATCGTCTATAGCAATGGTGGCATGTTTGGACAATCTCCTTCAAAAACATGGTAAGAACTTTCTCCTCAATGGCAGAAATGATCTTCTATCCCTTTTGAATGTCTTTGTTTTCTAATGAACTGTGAAAAATCTGATCCCTTCACACATCCAGTGGTTCACTTCGGTACAGAGTTTATAACCAATCAGTCATGGTTCACTTCGGTACAGAGTTTATAACCAATCAGTCTAGTGTGTCTCCCTCATGTCTGCAACAGGATGTGGATTTCAGCAAGAGAGTTCTTACAGCTCCTCAAGTTACTCAATGTGGCAGCAGATCTCATCCCACTGGGCCACCCTTATATACACCTGTTACAAATGGCTTTGTTGTCTCAGTGGCTTCCAATTTTCAGTCCACTTGACCATAAACTTAGTATTTCGAATGAGATATTGTCATTCTTGAGTCAGTTGCACAAACCTTGGTTGGCTTATGACAGGAATGCCTCTGGAGAAACCCCAACCAGATTGATGGTATGCACAGCCAGCAGCACATATGGTCCCACTTACTTCCGGACTTCAATAGTCAGAGGCAGATGGAGACCAGGTGTATGGCCTCTTCACATCAACCCTCTAAAAATGAAAGCTATCATAAATGCCTTTCAGCTCTGGAAGGACCAGCTCTGTGGGAAGTCAGACGTGCTTGTGTTGGACAACTTGGTTATGTTCACCTACCTTCTCAGACAGGGAGCTGGAAGGAACCAAATTGACTGACCAGGGTGTGCAGGTTTCTTCATTAGTCTTGCCAACTTCAGATTGATTACATATCAGGCAAATTCCCAAATGTTCAGGCTGATGTTCTGTCCAGACAGTATCAGGTTATTTGTAAGGAATCCATCTATCAGTTTCTCTTCAGTTTTTTTGTGCTTTGGGGGTGTTGGATGATGGACCTGTTTGTGACAAGGTGGAGCCATAAGCTGCCCATGCTTTTCTCACTGGTCCCAGACCCAAATGCTTGGGCTGTGGATGTGACGTGAAAGAGTTAGGAGTGGTTATGGGCCTTTGCTACACACCCCCCCCCCCGTCTTAGTGTCAAAATTGATACAGAAGCTGGGTCAGTGATCTACTCATGCTAGTGATAGACCTAGCCAGAAAGATTACAGCCCAATCGAATCTTCTCAATCAACTGATGTTGTAGGTGTTTCACCCCTGCCCAGACTGTCTTCTTCATGCTTGGATAGGATAGCCTTGTGAGACAAAGAATTCAGACCTTTGATTGTGGAAAGAATCTTGAGAGCAAGAAGGCTTATGAGAGGGAAAATGGCGTGTTTTCAGGGACTGGTGTAGAGTCAGTACATTCATTCCTTTTAGTACCCTGATGCCTCAAATGGCTGACTTTTTATTTTTGCTCTGTAAGAAGAAATAGTTGGCACCAGTCACCATCGCAATTGCACCATGATGTCTGACATATTAAGGCACTGTGGCAGAAGAGACATCAGTTATGATAAAGATCTATCAGACCTATTATCTAATTTTGTTTTGAATAGACCTGTAATCCTACAACTGGCCATCTCTTTTCTCTGGCTGTACGAGAAAAAAAAAGTTGGCACCAATTACCATCAAAGGATACCACTCATTTATGTCAGACACATTAATGCACCATGGCAGAGGAGATATTGTTCATGATAAAAATTTGTCAGACCCACTTACCAGTTTTGATTTGAATAAATAAACATCTCTCACCCTGCTTGCAAAATATAATCAGTTCTGTGTCCTATTTGATAATGTTTTTAACTTTTCAACTTCTATTGTTTGTGTATGTAGTTGAAAAGTTAAAAACATTGTCAAATATGAATGTTACCACACAGTTAAGCTTTTACCAAAGTTCTGGGTCCTAATCTGGCTCAACTCAATGAAGTTAGAGCCATTAATCTGTACCATGCTGAAGCTGTCGTGATACAAAACCTATTTGCTGGCTTAGCTTTGGCTTGCAGGGTGATAGAGTTAAAGGATCCTCATGACACATCCAGGCTTCATAGCCAAGAACTGGTTACCATCATTGGGCAGTTAGAGAGTTGTCATACACTCCCTTGCATCTGTAGATTAGTTGAGAGCAACGGCCATGCAAGACCCTGTCTATATCATGCAACACTACTTGAAGAGCACAAAGACAATTTATGGCAACTACTACTCTTTCTTCCAGTGAATGTTAGAAAGCAGGATATCACCCCTCAAGCCTTGTCTTTGTGGCTGAAATAGGTTGTATGTTTTGTATACTCTGACATTTCAAAAGATCAAAGTTTCCTCATGAGGATTTTAGCCCATGAAATTAGAGCGATCTCTGTAAGTCACATGTTTGAATGCAACATTTCAATCTGAGATAGCATAAAAGCCATTTGCCGGCAAGCAGAATCAACCTTCTTGAATTTTAATCTCAGAGACTTAGCTGTGCAAAGACAAAATCTGAATCTGGTGTGTCTTGTGGCTGTGACCCAGATTACCACCAGACCAAATTAAACTAACACAACCTCTTACCTTTGCTGGATTCATCATCATCAGCGAATTTTCACAGTAAGATTTCAGTAATTATCTTCTTAACCTGATAGAGCAGTCTTGGATTATCTGACCTTAAGTTGTGTTGCTTTAAGCAGGAGAAAAGGTTTTTGTTCATGTAGGGAATCCAATCTTTCTTCCCAAGGTAGGATGCTCAGCAATCCGTCCACCTATTACTGATACTCCTAATTTTAATGTGATAGGGGAATGTACTCAAAGGAGAAAGCGAATGTTACACATTGTGATCCTCCCAACTACCCTGCTGTGTGAGCATCCTCATTGTTTGTTCACTCAGCTTAAAAACTGGCGACACCAAGTGGTGGCAAGGGGAGGTATTGGGCAAGAGTTGTTGTCCTTTGTCTATATGCTATTGAGAGAAAAGACAATTTTTTATCTTTCATTTGGGCTGGATTCGGGAGGTAGCAGGGCTTATATTCTGATGTTAATGTGATCAGGTAAGTATTTCTGGTGAAACATAATTTACTATAAAATTTGCTTTTTTCCATCGTGAACAATGGAAGTAACTCTAGTTTGCTTTTCTTAATGAAGCTAGTTTTTGTGCCATATGTTATGGTGTTCATCCTTCAGCTTGTTGCCAATTTCATTTCAGCATATTACCACTATCTACAGTTAGAAGTTTCAGGGTCAAAAGGTCACAGTGACTGAAAAAAATAAAAAATCTCACAATGGTTTCCACATTGATTTTGGGTTAAAAGCTCAAAGGTTAAAGTCACTGGCTGAAAGAAGAAAATGGATTCCACAGCATAACTCAAGTTTTCAACAGTCTACATTTACCCAACTTTGTTGATAGTTTGCATGTGAGGTAAAGAAGAATCCTATTTATTTGGGGGTCAAAGGTCAAGGTCACTTGATGGCAGTAGAAAAATTATGTTGATAAAATAATTCAAATTCTCCACCATCTACAGTTACCAAGCTTTGTGGATGGATTGCTATTGAGGTAAGGAAGAACTGTCAGTTTTGGGCTCAGGGTCACTGTAATGGAAAGAATAAAATCTATGCTTGCAGAATAACATTAATGTACCTGGATCAAACTTTGTGCATGGCTTGCACTTGTGAGAAAGAAGTTTATTGATTTTGGGGTCAAGTGGTTAATGGTCAGGTTTCAGTTACTGATGAAAGAAAAATGTTTTCTGCACAATAACATTAGTTCTACATCTGAGACCTGGACCTAACTTTGTGGATGGCTTGTACTTGGAATAAGGAAGAAGCTACTTGATTTTGGGGGTCAAAAGATAAAAGATAAGGTTACCGATTAAAAGAAGAAAATGGTTTCTGTACAGAAATATCAGTTATAAGCCATTTATCGTTTTTAAAGGTTGTAGATGACTTACACATTGAGTATGAAAGAAGCTTATTAATTATGGGTGAATGGGTCAAATGTCAGTTTCAACAGACTGAAAGAAGAACAGTGGTTTTGGCAAATTTAATTCTGGAATACATACCTTAACCAAAGAAAAACAGATTTTTTTATAACAACTTTGGTTCTAGAGTAACTTTCGTGCTGAAACTTTGTTGATGGTTGCATTTAAAGAATTAAAGAAACCTACATAGATTTGAGTCCAAAACTCACAGTCATAGTAACTCTGAATAGAAAAGAATAATTTCTTCATATTAATTTTAGTTCATGACCTAATAAAAGGATCAAGGTCATTGAGATCTATTTCACAATGATCTTTAGAGTCAGTGATACCCTACATTTGCCCGCATAGATGACTATTAAACATAGGATGAGAATTTTATGTGCCATTCATGGTACTCTTGTTAGCTTTTTAAAATTGTTCTTTTGCATTTTTTACAGGGAGACTATGACCAAGCTTTCCAGTATTACTATCAATCAACTCAGTTTTCCCCATCCACCTTTGTCTTGCCTTTCTTTGGACTGGGTCAGATGTACATCTACAGAGGAGACAATGAAAATGTAGGATTTTGGACCAGTCTAATGAAGCTTAATATTTTTTAAAAAGAACCTTCATTTTGTTTATATATTTTATGATGAGATATTGAAAGTATCATGGGACAGCATTGATAATGCAACAGCAGTGATATCAGTCTTATCACCTCAGTGATGATATCACTATTGGAAAGTTTCTTTTCACACTTATGAATTATATCTGCCTTTATGTATGTGATGAAGTCTTATATGCCATATTTAGGCAATTTTCTTTTTTTCTCTTATTTCCTGCACTGTCTTCCACTTTGTTTCTGTTGCTTTCTCTCTCCAAAAGGATGAACAGATCCCAAATACTTCACATTTATGTAAGCAGTGAGGACGGTCACAAAAATTTGCCTTAAAAATTAACCTGGGTACCGGTAGTAACTTATTTAAAAATAGTTTTCCTTGTGAATTATGCAATTTATCAGCGAGGGAACTTACTTGACCTGTTTCTGTTTGATATTTAGTGTCAACCATACAATAACTCACACTCAGAATCATGTTGAAAAAGAGAAAAATTGGTGATAGATGGGCATTGATTCCAAATGGAAAAACTGAGGATAGATGGGCATTGATTCCAAATGGAAAAACTGAGGATAGATGGGCATCGATTCCAAAATGGAAATTAAGTAACAATCTAAATGTGGGTGCAGAGAGGTTACTGAGCTAAACTGCAAGCTTGTCATGACCATACAATTCACATTTTAATGCAGAGAGAAATAAAAAAATAAACCAGTCATAATAAGTTCACAATCATTAAAGTATTTTGTTTAAAGATGTTATGCTCTGACATCTCTCGGATTTGACAACACTGTGATGATTTTACAGTACCCCTACCCCAGAATTATTCATTATAACAATCTGCAAGAAATATATAAGCAGAAAATAAAAATCATTTTTTTTCATGTGAAAACATTCATTCATTTAACAAGTACACAATTTAAAGCATTATCTGTAGGAACTAAATTTGTAAAAAGTCACCATCCTACATCATTGTACAATTACTTTAAAACTTCTTTTTTGTTGTTGTAATAATGCAGCTATTAATAGCATTGGCACAGACTTGGTTTTAAAAATTCCTTGTAAAGCAATCACTTGGGTCTTTCGCTGGTGAAATGGAAACATTTTGTATTGTCACTCATGGCTTCACCACTCATAACAGTACAATGTTTCCACTTAAGTCATGAAATATTTCCTTACATCTACAAAAAAATGTAGATATCCACTACATATTTCATGATATCGTTT
>JAECUM010014742.1:0-38809 GCA_016617855.1 Megalonaias nervosa
GGAGAAAAACACATTTATAATCCGATGTAATGCTTATTTATCAAATGAAACAAAACTAGGTACCATTGTGAGCTATACCGATGGCGAGTCACCGCAGTTTACTCATTTAAGATCTTCGATGCTAGCTTACGTTTCGATAAATCTATTATCGATGATAAACAGATTTCCTCGTTACGCTGTCAGAGTTGCTACGGATTCATTTTATGTACACAAAAAATATAAGGATTTATTAAAACTCGGTAATGGTGAATGGGGGACATGGAGGATAAAACAAGAAAATATACTTAGTTATTCCGAATCTGCCGATGTTGAAATTGCGGAGACATATTACAAAATAATAATCAAATATCAAAGTCATCTGCACCATCTGTGTATGATCCTGTATCTAGACATAAAACCGTTTATCTTAATGGGTGTGGAGGGTCAGGTAAAACAACTCGTGCGATTAATTTATTTATGAATAATAACTCAGATATAATTGTTTTGATACCTACACATAAACTTGCTAGAGAAATAAAGCAACGAGGAGTAAAATCATGTACATATCACAGTTTCTTTAGATGGTGCGGAGATACATGGACTCCATCGCGGATAGTGAAAAATATATACCCAGGTATATTATATGGGACGAGATATGCACGGTGTCGTTAGAAACACTAAAAACATTTCTTGATTGGTTGTTATTGAAGAATACTGCTGTGATTATGTGTGGGGATCATGGTCAACCACCACCCTTTGTTGGACAGTCTCCACATGAATGGCCAAAGAATAACGTAGATTATTACGAAGAAATACATGATGACCATAGAGCTATTGATGAGCCGCTGAAAGAGTTTAAAAGATTAATCAGACTACAGCCAGATAAAATACAATGCGAGATACTGCGTAAAGTAATTGCAGAAACTTCTATGAATGAATTTTGGATTTTATGGAGACCTGCTGATTTGATAGTCGCAAGTAGAAAGATAGTTCGTGATGAACTACAAAAGAAATTATTTACGTTACATAAAGAAAAGTTTCCGGATCTACCCGTACCTTTGTGTTATCACCCAGCAGATACTCGACGACAAAATATTCAAGTTGAAATACCAGGTGCCTTGGTTCCACCGAGGGTACAGAATCTTGTCTTGAATGATATCGTGTTGGTTGCTGTTGATGTTGTTGAGAGCGCGTTGAACATGGATAAATCGCCATGGACGTTAGGATACGCTATAACAATTCACTCGTCGCAGGGATTAACTATAACTGATACTAGAATCTGGATTGTAGATGATCGTATCGAATGGTCGAATTTAGTCTATCTCGCCGTATCTCGAGTTAGGAGAATATCGCAACTGCGTAGGGTTATTGTAGATT
Organism: Megalonaias nervosa; assembly: GCA_016617855.1. NCBI lineage: Eukaryota > Metazoa > Mollusca > Bivalvia > Unionida > Unionidae > Megalonaias > Megalonaias nervosa. The sequence continues at coordinate 1,357 of JAECUM010014742.1, forward strand.
ACGTAATAACTGAAGAAATCACTAACAATATCGATATCAATAAAAAATTAGTCAGCTATAAACAGTGTGACAAAAAAAATAAACGCGATTTTGATCTTGATGCTGAATTTATTATAAAACTAAAACAACTACAGAATAATCATTGCGCAAGTTGCAACTGTAATATGTCATGGCAGTGTTTTAATCCAAGACAATTTACCGTAGACAGAATTAATAGTGATCTCGGTCATACACGTGATAATGTGATGTTGACCTGTCTTGAGTGTAATCGACGTCGAGGCTCTAGACGTTTTCAAAACTGAGCTTGGTGGTAATTGCGTATCCTCAGGAATTACTTGTAATTGTTCACGTACAAATCCACGTTGAGGGGCTGTAGAATCTAGTCTGTATATTGGAGGTCTACCAGTGGATCTTACCACGCTAGAAATTTTATGTGTAGTCACGCTCCAGATAGGATCGGTTGCTCTTTTTTTATCACCTTCAAGTTCGCCAGGTTCATATAAATATCTAACTGTAACATTACCTAATACTGGTTGAGAGAAAGATTCACGTCGTTGTATTGGTATATATTTTTTTTTTGATCGCATTAGAAGGTTTCATGGAAGTTGCACGAGTAATTTCATTATTCAACGCAGCTATCACACTCGGTAATCTTGCAACCCATTCACGAGATCTATCCTTAAAGTCAGTAGATATTTCCCTTGCATATTGATACCCGAATAACCGCTCAGCAAGTGTTCGATTAAATCGTTCAACGATTGCCTGATCACGATGAATTTCAGTATGTCCTCGTCTGATTTTAACGTTATGTTTCTTCATCAACGATGATACTACTCCAAGAAATTCTTTACCAGGATCAACTTGTAATAACCGTGGCCATCGTTGACCACCACGTTGATAAATGCGCTCAAAATCAGATGCAACTTCAGATGCTGTCTTTGTTGATAATGGCTCCGCTTCTTTATATCTACTCGCAACATCAACGACAGTTAACGCGTATCTATACGTGTATTGACGTCTACGTGTTTTAATGGTATCGTGTGGTAAAAACAAAATATCTGCTTGATGAACTTCATTAGGAACGCTAACATCAAAATGCGCATACTGAATTCCTTTAGGTGGACTTAGGAAGATTTGCCATATTGCCTGTCGTGCTAACCATGATGCAGCAACATCACGTGAAACTTTTGCTGCTTCGGCGAGTTTACTAATCGCTGCTTTACCTCTCCAATACCCTCTCGGGAATAATAAACAGATTCCATTATGATAGTTATATAATTTAATTGCCAGCCCCTAGCACTAGTTTGCCTTTCATAGCAGTTTTTACTAGAAAGCTAGCGAGAGATTCTCTGAGAGATTTATTAGGTATAGAATTTAATGCGTGAATCAATTTCACATCTGCGAGATGTCGTTGTTGCAAATCTTTACTTTTATACGCGACATCATGAATGTGACATGCTTGATCAATCTTATTTACTGGATACTCTCCTGGTTTTGGTTGATCTTGGTTATCGAGTCTGATATCGAGACGAGTTCCTGGACCACAATAATTATATCCGGGTAAATGTTTCTCACCGGGGTATTTAGCCCATGGAGTTCCTGGTAATTTTCCTAACGAAGAAGCAATATCACCCCCACCTGTCTTTGTTGGAATAAATTTATATTTCTTGGTACCACATTTCACACACTTATCTGTAAGTGCTCGTCTTTTATTTTTGTTGTTATTGTCGTTAATTCAGTAGTAGGTGTAGATGCTCTGCATCGAACACAATATAGACTCATATTATTAATTATATGGATATAATTGACTTTTCAGCGACACGAAAACAAGAGCCAGTAAAGCACCATCCAGCGCTTCCGAATTCCATCAGAATGATTATAATAGGTCCGTCCGGAAGTGGAAAAACGCAATTATTACTTAATCTAATAATGAGATGGCTGAAGTGGGATAAATTATATTTAATAGCGCCATCTGTAGATGATCAGCGATGTTACGAAGTACTTAAAGATTTTAATGAAAACGCAAAATTGTTGCATGAAGACAGAGAAGTCATAGACTTTATTACTGATATTGATGAAGCGCCATCCGTAGATGACCTGGATGGATTCATTAATAATTTAGTAGTGTACGATGATGTTATGCTGGACAAACAATCAAATCCAGCTAGAATATTTTCACGAGGCCGTAACAAAAACACGGATGTAATTTATGTTACTCAGAGATATACACAAATTCCAAAAGTGATCAGGGATAACTGTAACATTTTAGTTGTGTTCAACGGAGTTGATAATCATACACTGCAAAATATTTATTATACTTGGTGTTCTGGGGACATGGACATGAACAAATTTAAAAATTTCTTTTCAAAAGCACAAGCTGCTCCCTTTGGTTTTGTAACAATAAATTTACATGATCCGAGGTCAAGATATCGTAACGGACTTGATACAATTTTTGGATAAAAACCATAGCAGCAGAGAGGGTGAACGATATACGCGTAGTGACCAGATTGTGAAAAAAATCAGAAAAAATCTGGTCAATTAGAGAAGTTTTTACTGTTAAAGCAAAAACTTTTTTTTCAGCCTTCGTAGGAACCCTTAAATTTCAAAAATAAGGTCTCTACAAAGTTGTAGGGTCCACCCTCTCTGCTGCTGGTCTTGGGTCATTTCTTAACCAAATTATAGCCTCTATCTTAAATTCCAACTGAGGCCAGAGTAACATTTTGAAACCCACAATTATAGTATAGATGTCAAAGTCCCACTGAAGCAAGGTGCAATCTCACTGTTTAATTCACACAGAGGACAGTGTCATCTTAATGGTAAATTCATACCGAAGCAAGAGTGTCTTTCTTAAAACCAAAAATAATAGCCTTGGTGTTACATTCCTACTGAGGCCAGAGCGCAATCTCAGTACTAAATTCCCTTGAAATCCACACTGCCATTTTTTAGGCCAGACCACCGTATACTACAACTGTTCAGGAAAGGAATTCGATTAAAAAATTCCCATTCGAGAAAAGAAGTACTTACAGATATCGTTAGTATTAAGGAATTACGTAATAGTCACGGAATGGTTGTAGCTTCAAAGTCTGTTGTATGAACTTTGAGACTGGTATTTTCACAAGGTCATATACGGTTGTGTAAAATAGAAGCCGACATGCATCTGATCATCTCGGTTCGGTAATCCACTGCTACAACTCTATGATCTTAAGCAAAAGTAACAGAAAGAGCGAAAACCAACAAGTGTTATTTTTAACGTAGCTTTAACAATTTGTCATATCACTACGATGCCTGCAGTGTGGCAGTTTATAGTGATGTCAGGCACTTGGGCATCATGCCACAGACATGTAGCATGATGTACCACCCAGTCACATTATCCTGACACCAGGCCGACAAGTTCTAACACTAATCTCTTAATGCTGAGCGCCAGGCGAGGTAGCTGCGAGTACCATTTTCGTAAGTCTCTGGTATGACTCGGCCGGGTTCAAACCCGAGACCTCCAGCATCCGAGGTGGACGCTCTAACCACTTAGGCCACCAGAGCTGTCAACTCTGATAGTTGCATGTGATATATGTAATTAAGATAGCTGTGAGCGTGTGTCTGTGTGTGTGTGTGTCTACACACACACACACACACACACACACACACACACACACACACATATATATATATATATATATATATATATATATATATATATACTGAGCATTTTACGAAGCTAAGTGCAAGTTAATGTGTATTTTTCCTTTCTATTTATTGCATTTTCTACGTGCGTATTATTCTGGTTTGGGTATTTATATATGTTCTATTTGTTTTGTTTTATTAAATCTGCTAAGTGTTATATTGGAAAGACGCAATTTCATAGTTTCCTCTTTTTCATGTGGGTGATTCTATGAGTATATATAAAATAAGACACGTCAGTATTCTATACTGTATCATATCTTCTCTAAACATCATCTCGGCAGCCTGACAATTCATCATTTCATGATATCTATTAATCATCATAATGATAAAAATACATAACATCCTGAAATTTACAATGTCTCGGTGTAAGATTCATGGTATAACACACTCATGTATCAGGAAATTAAATGATGTTCTCCTCTGTCCGTCCGCCTGTTTATCCCTTTATTATGTCTGTAAATATAGCTTATCCTCAATCATTGGCTGAAATTCAAAACTGTATCTCTTAAGTTGTCGGAATGGTCAATATTGGTAACAAGGGTTAAAGCTTTTTAGCTTTCCCTCGGATGACATCGGATATATTTTAGCCAAGCTTTATGTCAAAGTTCTGTATCAAATAAGAAAATATTTAATCAACTGTGCAGAGATCTGCGATAGCGAGCTAACGAAATTGTCGCCATTTCTCTGCCTATGCACACACAGACTGTTTGGAGCCACCTGTTTTACAGTAAAAGTCACATGGGTCATGTAAGCGTATTTACTGATATAAATTTAAAAATTAATTTTAGCTTTAAATATTAATAGTAATAAAGTTCTAACAAAGTTTATTCAATCGTGATTTTTGAGTGATCTGCACAATAATGGTTATAACATAATTTCCAGACGAAAATCATCGATGGGCTATGGACTTTTTACAATGGCAGATCGGAATTTAGTTGCGGTCAGCGCGACACATAGCAATTAACACCGCCGTTTTGGCTAGGCCCCCCAATAAATCGCTAGCTTGCAATGTGTAGAGGGAGGTGATGTTCCTGTTGGGGCAAGATTGCTTTTTAATTGAGATAACGGTTAGAGACAAAGAGAGGCGATGTTAAATTGAGGCGGGAAAAATGTTAAAGTGGAAATCATGCTGAGACAATGTGTGCCATTTGAAATAAGTGTCTTTAAATTAGAGGTGTTTTTCCAAAAATAGTTATTAGTAAAGGCGGAATAGATAGAATTATTCTGACTTCGATGGGCGTGTGAAATCTTTGGTGGCTAGATATTAATCCTAACCAGCTAAGCTTAATATGGCGGGGTGATTTTCCGTTCAAAATTTAATGTTTAAGTATTCTCCCTCGAGATTTTCCTTAGTCTAAGTTTCTGTGGGAAGCCAAGAAGTTAACTCCCAGATTAGTAGAAACTACTTTCTCTTTAGAAATTTTCCAAGGGACTGGTGTCTGGGAGTGGAGGGACACGGAACTTAAAGAAACCAAGAGATTCGGCTGCACAGTAAGCGCGACTCTCAACAAGGCACAATGTATTGACTCAGTCGCATACAATTATCTGTTTAATGTATTCGTTTGAAACTCAAACATCAATTTTCCTAAAGTTGTTTACATTCCTTTGTTTTGAATGTTATATGACTCCTGTATTCTAAGAATGTCATAAAATATTTCTTTGATATGACTTTGCTGGAATTTCCTCGTTTGTATGTAATAAGAATCATGTATTCTAAGAATTTCATGCTGATAATGTGTGAATGGATCTGTCTTAAATGATATGAATGGTGTAGCTAGGAACTGATTTTACTATGTCTGGAAATGTCATGCCAATGAATTGCTAGTTAGCATGTAGTGTAGTTAAGACAAGACATTGAAGTCCATTAATTCTTTTGTGAAATTAAGTTGTGAATTATTTTCAACCGAGAATCGTACGCCTACCTACCGACTTAGTCCAGTTAGTGATTTATAACCAACTGCAGCGGCGTTCTAAAATGTCTTGTTATGTCATGGTACCATTTAGGAATGCCAAGTAGGCTCGATGGCATGACAATAATTTAATGGTAATAAGGTCGTGTGTATCTGCTGTCAAGCTGCAAACTGACCCATATTAGCCTTACTTTCTGCTGAATTACGAAAAGATGATATCTGACTTAACAAGTGGGAATCCTATTCGATCCCAGAGGGAAAACATATATTTAGGTTGCGTTTTTATTTATTTAAAGGGGGGGGGGGGAACAGCTCCGACTACGCACAACAGAGTGGGAAAGGAGAGCAGACGACTAAGTAGATGACGGGAAAGATGCTGGAGAGGGGATAGAAAAGAAAAAGGACCTGTCACCATGACTGATTTTGAAAGAACCGGAAGAAAACAAGTATCCAAGCATACCAGGTATTTTGAGTTCGATCGTTCACTCGATTCTATGAAAATTATCTTATCGGTATAAACAGAATGGCTAACTGCATTTTTTCGATTGTTTGTAAAAAGATGGTGCCTATATATCCAACATGGTTGCCATTAGACTGGGGTGAAAAAGAACCAGAAAAATTCAAAGTGTGGTACAATTATATACTACTGAGAAAAAAAATATGTGTGATTTGGATTTTTAACGTAGCTTTAACAATTTTTCAGTCATATCGCTACGACGTCTGCAGTGTGGCTAGCACTGGGGCATCATGCCGCAGACATGTAGCATGATGTCTCACCCAGTCACATTATCCTGACACCTGGTCGACCAGTCCTAACACTAACTTCTTAATGCTAAGCGGCTAACAAGGCAGCTGTTAATACCATTTTTAAAAGTCTTTGGTATGAATCGATCGTGATTCGAACCCGCGACCTCCCCCATCCGAGGCGGACGCTGTAACCACTAGACCACAGGAGCGGTCAAGAAAAAAAGTACATTTCTAAAAACCTTGCGAAAAAGATTTAAAATTTTATTAAAAACTTACGATTTTAAAAAATTACAAAGTAAATAAAACAATAAAAATAGAGCAACATGACTAAAAGAAAATTGAAAAACAAGTTCAACAAAAAAAATTAAAATATTAAATTTAAAAAGAAATTCATTATTTTGTAAAAGAATTTGGCAATAAAAAATTACAATCAACAAGATAATTTATAATACTTAAGAACAAAAAGAATTTAAAATATTTAGAAGAAAAATTAAAAACAATAATAAACATTTAAAGAAAATACAATGCAACAGATTACAATATAAAGTAAAATTTAAGAAATTTTAATGAAAACTTGTGTCAAAAATTTGAAACAAAATTTTTAAAAGGAATTAACATTTTAGGATAAAACTGTCAACGTCTGTGTTGCTTTACTTATGTGTTTTCAAATATACACACTCGACGTAAGATGGTAATATTGTTCAGTTCCACTTAGAATTCCAGTATGCGAGGATGGAAAAATGAACAATAAAAGATCTCAGTTTTGGTAAAGGATTTACAAAAAAAAAAAAAAGATTCTGAAATAAACAACTTCCAACAAGACCCATGGGAAGCTCTACAAAGATGCTATGCCTATCAACAGAAGGAGCACTGGGCGTTAAAATGTTCAGTTCATAACATCAAAGAAAAGGAACCTGTTAGTCTAAGAGGATCCTGTTTTGTTAAGATGCGAAACTAGATCCCACAACAACAACTAATATGAATGTTTTCTTTCTCATAAGTAATGACACTAATCTTCAGTCTCCAGAACATTAAATGAAAGTGAAAGAGAAAAATGATGAATAAGGAGATTTCTGAAAATGAAGCAGAATATTCCATCCCCTCTAAGAATATCAAAACATTTCATAAAAAAATTACTGCAGTAACATTTTGATTCCTATTTTACAAGAATATAACAAATGAAATTTAAAATTTAAAAAATGCATTGACTTGCTTAATATTGTTACTATTAACAGTATATACACACTCACCATTTCACCTCCCATACCATTACACAGAACCAAAGTGGGAGAAGGAACGGTTATTATTGTTTTAAATATTTTAAAATTGTTTCATATTGTTTATGTTTTGTACAATTTATTTAATTTTCCACTGTTATTCCTTTCATAATATTTGTTTAAAGATGTATACAATCTTTGCTATTCTTTTTTAAATTTTAAATTTCAGTAAAACATTTGTTAATTTTATAATTTTATCTTGACAATTCTCAAACTTTGTTCGGTATTTTCTTTACAATTTTGTGCTGTTTAATCTGTAGTTAGAGTTTTCTGATGGGTTTTTTTATAAATATCTTTGATTGTTGTTTTCCAATTCTCAGCCATAACTAGATTCAAGTCAATGGATAATGTGCTTTTATCTATTTATAATTGTATATACATTGATGTATGAATGAGCCAGTGTTTGTAACAATAGCCCAACCCCATTTGGTGTATTTGATTGTATGTACGTATGTATGTATGTATGTATGTATGTATGTTTGTATGAAGTGTTACAGCCACAAACTTTGCTGAGGGAAGAGCACTTTTTGTTGAGAATTGTGATCAAACAAAGGAAAATAATACAAACAAAAGTTAAAGCCAACATTGTGGACAATTATTGATAAAAAAAAAGCAAAGAATCATGACAAAACTGGTCAAGCTGACAAATATAACTGTTTCCTTTGTGCACACCATCATCAAATTAAAACACATCAGCAATATACATGCAGATAACAGAAATTACAAAGTAACTAATTACACTTATTAGGGAAAAAATAAAATATTATAGCTCTTATTAAATTTATACCATTAACAAAGAAAAAACAGTGAGTTAATAAGATCTATTTATAGGTGTAAATTATCATGTTCGACTAATAAGAACAATTTATTGTAAGTGACCCATCCCTGAACCCATTTGCTTCCTTAAAATTTTCAGACATTTGCCTTAGTTAACCACCTAAATTAATAACTTACCGACCATTAAATATTCTTACAAAATATGTATTGTTAAGATTTTTTCTGGTTCGGCACTGTTCATTTCTCACCATGTATGTATGTGTGTGTGTGTGTTGTGTGTGCATGTGTCAAAAAAAGGTAAACCCCTACCCCTTCTTTGTATGAAAGGAAGTATTGTTAGAAAGAATGTGTTGTTAGTGACCCTCATCCTTCCCCCTTCCCTTCTCTATTTGTGTTTGCTTGATTGTAAAGTGACTCTTAGTCCATAAGTAGGTGTGATCCTAACCCAACCCTTTCCTGCTCTTCTTTTCTTTGTACAAGTCAGGGTTGAATTGCAATTACTTATACATACGTTACTGTCAATCACTTCCTTTTCCCTCAATCATATTGTTGTTAAGGTGGGTATTTTATGGTGAAGGTGGGAGTTGGATTGTAATTATATGTGTGTGACTATGACAGAACTCCCTTTTCTCCCATCTTTTTGTTTTGCATGTGTTGGTGTTGGTGTTTGTAATTAAAATTGTGTGTGGATCTGTAAGAACAAATGAAAGTCATCACAACTTGCCACATACCTGACACACCCTTACGCATTAATATTTATCTGTGAGTGTTGGTCGGTAGGTGTAAGTATTGGTAAGTAAGAATATGTGTTATATGTGTGTTTGCCAATGAGACCGTGAGTAAGGATGTGTTGGTAAGCAATGGTTCATGTTGTTTGTCTCTCCCAAAAATACAATATTTATAATTTTATATTTTAAAAATTGCTATAGTTTAAAATATTTTCTCTTGCAGCTTTTTATTTTAAAATTTCATAACAAATGCCTTGAAATATATAGTTTAAATTTTTATGACGATTTATTATCTATCAAATCAGATACTTGAAAATAATGTAATTAGCATTTTTTACTTTGTGTATTTTTTCAGGGGTTTTGTATCTTAAATTTTTAAACAAGCTTTTTATTATTTTCAACTTTTTTTCAAAATTAGGTTTAATGTTTTTATTGGTAGACTTTTTAAATTTTGCACATTGACTTTTAAATTTATGTGTAAATTCTTTTAAAAATGTCCTGGAATTTGATAATTTTTTATATTCTATTATTTCCTATAATTTTATTATATAATAGATATTTTGAACTATTTATTTTACTTTTTAACACTTTTGCTATTTGAAATATTATGCTTTTATTTTGTTTGAAATATTTTGTTTTATTTGAGATTTTTATATTTTGTAAGTTTTGATTTGTTATACAATTATTCTTATTTGTCTTTTAACTTGATTTTTCAAAATTTTTAATTTTTAATACTATTACTTTACTTTAACAATTGTTACAAATGTTAAAATCTGTAAAAAGTTGAAATCTTTTTATCAATTCATTTTAGTTTTTCTTCCAGCTGTTATTTTAGTCTATAAAATCCACATCAGATAGAGTTCATCTTAATTTAAGTCTATGCAATTTTAATAAAATACGCCATCATTTTTTTAGTCCCTGCTAAATTCTATATCAGTTTTTAACTATTAATATTACTTTTAGTTTAGGATATACATCCCTATATTCTAGGTTTTCTTTTCCTTCAAAATTCTGTCAGTTATGGCTTATTTTATATATAATAATATTCTGGATATTTTTTGTCTCAAAAAAATTCTGTTTGAGTTTTAAAAAATTAGTACTACTTTTAGTCTCAGCCATTTTAATAAATTATTAAATGGAGTTTTTATTACCCGCTAAATTTTGTTTCAGTTTTAGAATTTTAGCATAGGTCATTCTTGTTCTAATCGCAGCCATGTTGGATATATTGGCAACCCCATGTAATACGCACTCTATCACCTGTATCAGGTGATCACAGCCATCATTTTTAATTTCACCTATTCTTGTGAACTTTTATGCTAAATCTATGGATGCCCTAGTAGCCTTGTATCAACATGTTAGTAATGATGTGCATTGCTTGGTCATTATGTGTGTTAGATAGTTACCCACTATTTCAAATTCACAACAGAACCCATATCATCCCATTTTAAATCCTAAAATGACAGCCCATATTACATTCCAGTTACCATCAAACAAGCCCAATATATTACTTAAAATAACAGCCTAAGTTAAAGTCCCATGTCCACAATACTAGTCCCCAGTCTATGAGCTGTGAGGTGCATATTTACATTTTGTATGCCAGGTACACCAGCATCCTATTAGAGTCAACCTTTCTAATAAGAAACATTTGAAAGACAGTCAAATAAGAAAGAATTAATTTACTTCAAAACACAGACATGCCCAAATGTACCCATTTCTAACATAATCAAATCTAATAAAACAGGATGCTATGACATCATCTAATAATGCATTTTAGTCTGATCTCTGGTCATTCTGTCGCTACTGCATAGGCAACCCGTAAATGAGCAAATCCACTATTTCAAAACAGTGGCAGATCGGTTGTAGTTACATATATTAATTTTTACCTAGTTGAAATCTGCACATTTGTGAAAAAAAACCTGAACAATATGGAGGTCTTAGGTAATCTGAAAGACATTCTGAACACACATAAATTTTGTTGTTGTTGTTGTTATAGTTTTCTCAGTGCATGATAGGCTATACATGGCAGCCAGTATAACTGGTGGTGGAAGAATCCAGAAAAAAACTGGTAAGAACCATCAACCCACTGGAAACTACTGACAAGCTTTCTCATGTGCCCACAATGGCTGAACCCATAACCCGAACCCAACTGGACAGAGGCGGGATGGCAGCAATCAGTAAAGGCAAGTACTTTTTACCATTTGGCCACCTGAGGTCCCACCCATTTGTTGCAATGATCGCAACAAGACTGAACATTTGTCAATTCATGAAGTATGAAGCCTCACCATTATTTTGATACTGTGATTGAGCTACATTGTTGTCAAGTTCTTCATTCTGACATGTATCACATGGATTTTGGAACTGAACGAATTTACAGAGAACAGCCATTGCTGCATCATCAAAGCACAATTTCTACTCTGATCATTTCACTAGTTATATATTTAATTATATGGTGCCTTTTTGACTCCCATAGTCTGTTCAACTTCCTTGTTCTGTGAATTCAACATATTCTTTCCAGAAAGTTTTATCCACTCTTGCCCAAAAGAAAGTATATAAAGTACATGAATATTGACCAGTTCTTGTGAGTGGACAGTACCACAAAACCAAATAATTACTCTCACCCACCTAGACTGTCTCATGAAATTAAACACACCTTTTCAGTTAATCTGCAAAATAAATCCATTTAAAAAATGCAAACATGTTGACTCTCCTTTTACACCTATTACATTAAACTTTACCAGGGACTTGCACATCTACAAGTGTCCATGAATTCAGTCAATCTCGAAAGATCTGTCATTTATGTACACTCATCCAAGCATTTTGAGTTTAAATTTGCAAACTGTAAGATAAGATATTATCTCAGTCATTTGGAGTGAAGAGTGTAGATAAGTACCCTACTTAATGCATCTGAATGTGACGGCATAACTAGAATGAATTTACTTCCTCTCCACCTGTTTGGTATCGCTTCTGGTTTTACAAGATTGCTGATTACATGGTTGTTTTTTTCTAAATTATGATGTAATCCATCTAGTTTTTAATGCACAACACCATATATAATAATACATAGCTACTTCACAAAACCATAACATCCCAAGTCTGAGTAGATACAACAGTGTGATCATGTTATATTAAAAAGTAATCTCTAATCTGATCACTTTGTGATCATGATGTCTTGGAATGCATGTATTCTATCCCATCATGTTGTCTTGGAATGCATGTATTCTATCCCATCATGATGTCTTGGAATGCATGTATTCTATCCCATCATGATGTCTTGGAATGCATGTATTCTATCCCATCATGACGTCTTGGAATGCATGTATTCTATCCCATCATGATGTCTTGGAATGCATATTCTATCCCATCATGTATTCTATCCCATCATGATGTCTTGGAATGCATGTATTCTATCCCATCATGATGTCTTGGAATGCACGTATTCTATCCCATCATGTATTCTATCCCATCATGATGTCTTGGAATGCATGTATTCTATCCCATCATGTTGTCTTGGAATGCATGTATTATATCCCATCATGATGTCTTGGAATGCATGTATTCTATGCCATCATGATGTCTTGGAATGCATGTATTCTATCCCATCATGTTGTCTTGGAATGCATGTATTATATCCCATCATGATGTCTTGGAATGCATGTATTCTATGCCATCATGATGTCTTGGAATGCATGTATTCTATCCCATCATGTTGTCTTGGAATGCATGTATTATATCCCATCATGATGTCTTGGAATGCATGTATTCTATGCCATCATGATGTCTTGGAATGCATGTATTCTATCCCATCATGTTGTCTTGGAATGCATGTATTATATCCCATCATGATGTCTTGGAATGCATGTATTCTATCCCATCATGTTGTCTTGGAATGCATGTATTCTATCCCATCATGCCAAATTATACTCAACAAAAGCACTGTTGCCTGGAATGCCCAGCTCTCTTAAGTGGTCCATTTTTGAATTTTTGTGATTTAAACTAAATTATATGACATTAATTCCTATATGATATGCATTTCTTATTCTATGGTGAGTATGTTTTATTGTTAGTAGTACGGTATGTTTTATTATATGGTGTCCACCTGGAAATGCATTTGCAGTTATTACATGTACTATATTTTGTGTATATTCTGTGCTGTTGTTCCATAGTACACATTATTTATTATAATATGTACTTTTCTAATTAAATGCTGCATATTTTTAATTATGTGCTGCACATTCGTTAACCTTTGAAATTGAAATTGCCCTCAAGAGTGTGAATTTACTAATGCATTGGTTATAATGGAAAATGTACCCCCATCCAAGCATACTTTAGATGAGACAGGAAGGGGTATCAATGGACAAAGTCAGAGGCTGACCATGTATAAATCAGCATTTTCACCCTAATGCTTGCTTGAAAGGTGCTCTTAAAGACCAATAAAATCATGTTATACCATATTTATATACCATAAATAGTGTATTTATTATTATTATTATTATTATTATTATTATCATAATTTTCTTTTAAAATCATATTTTATTTTTATTTTTTTGCAATCTGTTTCATCCATAAAGAAAGGCTATGAATTGAATGGAATGTCTGCGATAGAATAAACTGAACCCTCTTGTTCTTAACAATAAAAACCAGATCCAACACAATACAATTTCCTAGGGAAAAGCCTGGGTCCTTAACTCAAATCCATGTAAACACCTTTAAAAACATGACAAAAGTCAAGTAGGCCAAAACTCTATATTCAGTCACAGACAAGGGTCAAGTACAAAAACAAATTAAATATACATATCACAGTATCAATTATGCAACCAAATTTTGTTTGCATCCAAAGTTTCAAATAAATTAAAAGTTAGGCATACATGTGACAAAGTAATGTGCAAAGTAAAGAAGGTGCACATGTAAGAAACAAAAATTGTCTAAATCTAATGCTTCTAACTTATAAAAAGGTAAAACTTTACTTTTCAGCATTGTATTTTTCTTCAAGTGCACCAAAATAACTATTTACTTCTATCCATACAAAAAAAAGGTATGAATGCGTAATTATAAAAACAAAAATGGTACATCATGGATTGTCCACTGAATTCTATTCATGACATCACTATACTCATTATGTTCCTGATAATATATAGTTTCTTCATTTCTCCACATTTTGATGAAATCCAGTGCATTATTTATAAGTTCTGATTCACCAACACTACCTTATTTATGCTAGGTACTAGCTTGGACACTAAGATATAGTACTTATGTAAGGCACTAGCTTGGACAGCAAGATATCATCCTCATGTAAGGCACTAGCTTGGACAGCAAGATATCATTCTTATGTAAGGCACTAGCTTGGACAGCAAGATATCATGCTTATGTAAGGCACTAGCTTGGACAGCAAGATATCATACTTATGTAAGGCACTAGCTTGGACAGCAAGATATCATACTTATGTAAGGCACTAGCTTGGACAGCAAGATATCATGCTTATGTAAGGCACTAGCTTGGACAGCAAGATATCATGCTTATGTAAGGCACTAGCTTGGACAGCAAGATATCATACTTATGTAAGGCACTAGCTTGGACAGCAAGATATCATGCTTATGTAAGGCACTAGCTTGGACAGCAAGATATCATACTTATGTAAGGCACTAGCTTGGACAGCAAGATATCATACTTATGTAAGGCACTAGCTTGGACACTAAGATATAGTACTTATGTAAGGCACTAGCTTGGACACCAAGATATCATTATGTAAGGCACTAGCTTGGACAGCAAGATATCATACTTATGTAAGGCACTAGCTTGGACACTAAGATATAGTACTTATGTAAGGCATTAGCTTGGACAGCAAGATATCATGCTTATGTAAGGCACTAGCTTGGACAGCAAGATATCATGCTTATGTAAGGCACTAGCTTGGACAGCAAGATATCATCCTTATGTAAGGCACTAGCTTGGACAGCAAGATATCATCCTTATGTAAGGCACTAGCTTGGACAGCAAGATATCATACTTATGTAAGGCACTAGCTTGGACAGCAAGATATCATCCTTATGTAAGGCACTAGCTTGGACAGCAAGATATCATCCTTATGTAAGGCACTAGCTTGGACAGCAAGATATCATACTTATGTAAGGCACTAGCTTGGACAGCAAGATATCGTACTTATGTTAGGTACTAACTTGGACACCAAGACTATTGTACTTATGTAAGGCACTAGCTTGGGCACCAAGATATAGTACTTATGTAAGGCACTAGCTTGGACAGCAAGATATCATGCTTATGTAAGGCACTAGCTTGGACAGCAAGATATCACACTTATGTAAGGCACTAGCTTGGACACCAAGATATCATACTTATGTAAGGCACTAGCTTGGACAGCAAGATATCATACTTATGTAAGGCACTAGCTTGGACACCAAGACTATTGTACTTATGTAAGGCACTAGCTTGGACACCAAGATATAGTACTTATGTTAGGCACTAGCTTGGACACCAAGACTATTTTAGTTATGTTAGGCTCTACCATGGACACAACAGATAACAGATGTTCCATTTTGTGGAACCAGTAACTGGAATCTTACAAGGTAAGTGACCTTTTCCGGAACTGGTTGAATCACACCAGTTTGCTTCATCATCCTATACAAAAGGCGACAGGTTGAATGCTTTGGATTTAACACTGCATACTTTCTGTTGAATGCAATGAAGAGTCTTCACTGGTAAGCAAATCTCCATGAAAAATCAGAGAAAAAATATCAGGAATATAATATAATGTAATAACAGTCAACTGGCTCAATTAGTGCAGTGATATCTTTCTAACTGAAAAGTTTGAAGTAACTTGCCTCATTTTTATTAGCCAAGTTGCAATACATGTCTACGGTTAGCACATCAGAACCATGGCAAGGAGCCTTATGCCCCTGTGACTGCATAGTGTTTGAACATTCCACTGTTACAATGTAATGTGATCCCCTCTGTAAGACAAGTCTGCACTGATCAAACCTGACAAGTGGATGTACATGTATTTAGAGGAGCACACATCATCTGGGATAAGTCACTGCAACTCATTGTATTGCTTTATCACTAATATTATGATCGGTATTTCTTTTCATGTACAGCAATATTTTAAGCACAATTATACTAACACTTGATACATGAATGCATCCAGTAAAGAAAAAGTGAACTTGTCTCACTTGTTGATTGGATTTTTTAGTCAAATTATAAATATATTCAGATATAAATGTATCAATACTTTGTGTATGCAGGACAGAGTTAATGGAATGACTTGGAAGCACCTTACTTCACAGCTAAAACTTTTACATTTTCAAATGCAGTACTGATTTTCATACTACCATCCCAAGTGGTCTCTAAATTATATCACGGCAACCTTGAAACATCTACTTCAGGGTCTATTCCAGAACTGAAAATTATTGGGGAAAATCCAACCCTCCATTTGAAAAAGGTGAGAATTTTCTGAAGAAATAAATGCAAGGCTTGAAAAATTGATGGATGGCTTTTCATTCATTCTGCAGATTTTTCTGCACAATGTTTAAGAAATGCAGAGTTAATCTTGCAAACACATTTCTGTGTTTCTTAGTAGAATTTGGTACTTTATTAAGAAAAAAAATACACTGAGCATCCATTCTTGTTTCTCTTTGTTAATTTGTGCCCACATGAGTGTGCATACTTTTAAAGATGCCAATGGGTATATAGGTAATCAGGTACCCACCTGTTGATAATAACCCTGGTAATAAAATGAGTCATAGGGTACCTGTTTACCGCATACAAGTTTTCTGCCCGTGCTTGTAAAGGCAACACTCACTTTGTTTTAAAGTTGACAACCCTTTTTGACTGAGCTGCAAATACACGTACCATTTAGTGCCAAGCAGAGGTCTATCTCTTCTAGTAAATAATTGACCTAAATCCCATAGCTTGTTTTCCCACATGAGAACTCATTGAGTGAGCCATGAGTGTGGTACAGTGGCAAGTAACAGAATGTGGTTATTTGATCTTTCCACACAGCTGACAAATGTTCACTTGCAACATTTAATAGATTTCCCAAACTGTATGATCCCAGTGTTACTTACAAAGCTCAGGCTCAGTCTCTAAATTATCATTCGGTGAATTATTTATCGGTCCCTATTTATAGACAATTTCACTTGATCCACAACGTAAAAGAATGTGAATCATTCCAATGGAAAATTTCAGTCTAATTGTAAACAAGACCAACCTTGAATTTAAATGCTATGTAAACACTTTGTTTACCAGTACAACTTACAATCATGAACAAAAGTTAGCTATATAAAAATTCTGTTTACAACTTACAATCATGGAAAAACAGACATATAATAACAGGGTATATACTGAGTGTGCAAAAAAGAGCTAAATACAACAACTTCGCCTAGAAAGGACATCTATTGTTATGAATATCAGTATTATACATTAATTTTTAACATAGTTTTATTTAAGTCTTTTGGGTTTATGACGTTTATATTTTAATTCTTTAGATTCAGTGGCTGGCTTGTGTTGTAGTAAAAGTACATGTACAACATGTATATAATTTCATTCATAAATCAGGCTGATTGCCAAGGTCAAGTCAACAACTATTTTGGTCAAGTACACCACACATTAATTTGAATGGAGGTCATGAAAACATCAAACAATACTTGGAGTGCATCTGACCTGTGGAAGTATCATTGATGTCCTAGTTGTTGATTGGCTCAATATTCTGAGAAGGTCAGAACATGACTGTTAAATACTTCACAACAAAATGATTTAAATGTTCGAGAATCTTTTAAGTGATTCAGATTTTGTTGATTTTGTGCACACAGAGGTTATATAGAAAAATTAAAGCACCGTATTTGGATGCTTCAGTTATCTGCAGCTTTTCTAAGAGTCATGAGAGTAAATTATGATTTATTTATAATTTTCCATTAGGGTAACAGAGGGAAAAACATTTATTCTAAAACAGACAGTACCTTGAGGATTATGTTCAAAGACTTGAACATTTAAACAATTCAGTCAGATTATGTGAAACTTTCAAGGACTTTAGTGATATTTTACTTTCATGGGATTACCTTGAAATAAAAAGTTTCGAATTTAGAAATGTGATGCTAGCACATTAGCACATAAGCACATTAGAACTTTCATTTTGAATGCCTTTGGATAGTTTCCAGAATAATGTCAAATTGATAGCACAATTTATGATAATACTCTAGGAATTCATACACTATTTAATTCTTCTACTTTATTTTATATTTTACATAAATAAATTTTATTTTGGAAATCTGAATGCATGTTGGGTTTTATCTTGTCTTGCTACTTAGTTTAATCCCATTGACATAATACTATGTACATGTATGTATAACCACCCACCCACCCCAAGGGGATGGGTGCAAAAAAATCCACTCCTAAATGCAACCCAGGATCTAAGAGGAATGGCTAAACATATGCATATTGTTTTGTATTGTGCACCTGCTGATGCCTGGGGCAGTACAGAGGTGAGATAAAACTGTTTTGATAATGAATATCTGATGTAGCACTTTCAACCTGCAAAACCAGCTCTTGTCAGCTGACAAAAAATAACACTCTCAAAGGCATACAAACTTTTTCTTACTGTCACCAGCTTTGGGGAAAAGAGAATCATATTTCTCAAGATGGATAGAGGTATGATTTTTTTTTGGCAAAGTGATTACAAAGGTAAAAGCCAAATGGCTGCAAACTATCTAAGTAAAAGCAAGACCCAAATGACCCACATCTTAGCTTGGGATGTTATGGAGTGCATTCAGTTCACTAATTGCATCATACTGATAAGATATGGGGTAAGTGTAATCAGCCAGTGTAATCATCATAGGAATCCATGATGGCTCAGCTGGTACAGCATCAGATTCATAATCCAAGGGTTACAGGTTTGATACCCACCCAAACCCACCCTTGTCAGCTGCCTTGGTGTGTCCCTGGGACAGGCAATTGGCTCCCATTTCCTTTGTTTCGTATGTATGTGTGTCTGTAATTTGGATATTTAACGTTGCTTTGACAATGTTTCAGTCATATCAATATGATGTCTGTAGTATGGCAGTTTATAGTGATGTCTAGCACTGGAGAATCATGCCACAGACATATAGCATGATGTCCCACCCAGTCACATTATCCTGACACCAGACCAACCAGTCCTCACACTAACCTCTTAATCCTGAGTGCCAAGGGAGGCAGCTGCCAGTACCATTTTTATAAGTTTCTGGTATGACTCGACCAGAGTTCGAACCCATGATCTCCCATATCCAAGGCAGACGCTCTAACCACATAGGCCACAGAAGCGGTTTGATATGTCTAATAAAAGTTACAAGTGCCATCAAACCATGGAAACAAACCAATCTAATCACCTGTAACTGATTACTAATTTTCTATGTAACAACAATAATTACGATTTTTTTATTACAAGTAACGATAATTACAATCTAAAGTACACTGTAATCAGGATTGCTGCCTAATGTAGCAATGATTACATTTTCATAAATTTATGCTTACAACCTGAATCGGTTTCAAACTTTCTGAAATGATAGGGAGGCATGCAGTTAACTTTTGTGGTATCTGTAATTTATTACAAAAATCTGTATTTTATCACAAAAATCTGTATTTTATCACAAAAAATGTTCTCTGAGTACAATTCTGCAATTAATCTCATTTATCTTGCTCAGCAAATACTGTAGGTCTATATACCCTCAATCACACTGTTCATCAAATGTTATTCCATAAACTCTTATGATATTCAGAAAAGTTTCAGTCCATGTATTTACGTAAATGATATGAAGAAAAAGAAATGTATGTTTAGACTGTACTTTCCATTTGAATAATAACCACATTATCACATGTGCATTAGATAGCAAGTAACAAAATTTTGGTTTAAGCTATATCACACAGATGCTCAACAACTCTGTACTTGCATATTTTTTTGGCAAGTTTCACCAACAACATTTGGAAATGTGTCTTCATGTAGAGCTCCATGACTGTTTCATCAATCAATTGCCTACAGGCAGAATGAGATTCTTAAAAATGCATTTGGATTTTCAATTCTAATTTTAGACTAACCTTGGAATAGATTATCTGCTGATTGTCAGAGTATGCCTAGCGTTTTTACCCTGAGTATAAAAACAATGACATTTGCTTTACCTCGGACTATGTTAGCGTTTTTACCCTGAGTATAAAAACAATGACATTTGCTTTACCTCAGACTATGTTAGCGTTTTTACCCTGAGTATAAAAACAATGACATTTGCTTTACCTCGGACTATGTTAGCGTTTTTACCCTGAGTATAAAAACAATGACATTTGCTTTACCTCGGACTATGTTAGCGTTTTTACCTGAGTATAAAAACAATGACATTTGCTTTACCTCGGACTATGTTAGCGTTTTTACCCTGAGTATAAAAACAATGACATTTGCTTTACCTCGGACTATGTTAGCATTTTTACCCTGAGTATAAAAACAATGACATTTGCTTTACCTCGGACTATGTTAGCGTTTTTACCCTGAGTATAAAAACAATGACATTTGCTTTACCTCGGACTATGTTAGCGTTTTTACCCTGAGTATAAAAACAATGACATTTGCTTTACCTCGGACTATGTTAGCGTTCTTACCCTGAGTATAAAAACAATGACATTTGCTTTACCTCGGACTATGTTAACTTTGAAAAAGTTCTTTTAATTGATATAGACAAACATGCACCAATAAAATGTTCATACCCACATAGAAAACCATTACATTATATGAACAGAAGCTAAGGTAACACACATTCCACTGTTTTCACAACCCGTCTCCAAAATATTAATTTGCCAATGCATAGATCCAACTGTATCAGCACAGTTTACAATGTCATCAGCATAGAAGAGTGAAATAATATCAGATATTTCTTATGTAGTAAAGATAGTCATAAAATTATAACAGTGTTTAATTTCTTAGTCACCACAATGCAGTAATGATCTGGTATACCCACTGCATTGATTACACGAGATCGTACTGTCACTGCGTGCTTTGCACACATGTGCTTGTTTAATCAGTTTCCGAAGCTTTTAGACATTGGACCTTGATTCTATTAATTCCTTTTTCTTTTTATACTTATTATTTTCTATTTTCATGTGAATCACAGTTTTGAACCTATTTCTACTCAATTTGTAATCTGTCAGATTTTGAATGGAACTGTTATGCAAAATTTATGGAAAGAATGTGTTTTTGCATTTTTAAGAGATTACATTGTTTACCCTATCAAAAAGGTTGTGCTTTCTTACCTTTGTTACACTGAAACAACATACATTGGACTGACTTATGATATATATCAATGATACCTTGCACAGCTTCCTCAATCCCACGGGATAAATGACTAATATTATATCGAAATTCAAAATGTTCACATTGGAATAAATTAATAAATTCATTAGTCTTTTTTTTTCATTCCTTCTGTACCTGTCAAAATTTGAGCAGTATACCTTTCCTCCAATATGTGCATGTTTCTAGCGTTGGCAAGTGGAAAAGTTAACTCACACATAATTGGCATGTGTACAGTTTTACTCCTAGAGCCAATTTCAAAATCTGAACAATATTTAAAGAGACTGGTTGAAGCAATCATATAGTCAACTACACTAGCCCCTTCATTTTCAATATATGTGAAATTTCCCTCTCGATTCTGGTGCATTCTACCATTTAGGATTGTATCGAGTATGTCTTGTTGTGTTTACTTGAAGACTGAAGGAAGGTATGTGATGAAAGCAAACATGTAGCAGCAGTTCTGATGGATTTTTCTAATGCCTTTAACCATCTACCTCACGATATTAGCATTTGCAAGGGCTTAGGGTATGTTAGATGGCTCAGTACTTCTATTACTGAGCATATCTGTCCAATCAAAAGCAGCAAATTAAGATGAGTGTCGAGTAGCTAGACTGAAATTCAAAATGGGGTTCATCAGGGGTCACTTCCTCCGTCCATTACTTTTTAATGTTTTTATCAATGATATCTTCTATTTTATTACATTTGGCACTTTATATAACCATGCCAACGATAACGTCTTGTCCTTTTCCTCGCTGGATTTCAACTCTCTGATTAACACACTTAAAATAGAATCCTGAATGCCTGGTACATTGTGAACAAAATGCAAGCCATTCCTGAAAAGTTTCATGCACTAGTGGTTCTTAAAAAGGCCTTCAGTATGAAGCCTGTACTAAACACAAGCAGTACTGTTATAAACTGCAAAGAAATTGTTAAACTGCAAGGAATTGCCATTGACTATCAACTGCAATATGATCTGCATGTCAAAAATCTTTATAGGAAAGCTTCGAGGCAACTATCTGTCTTGAAACATACTGGTCAGAATTAAACAAGACTCAGCAAACTGACAATCTTACACAAGTCATTTATCCTTTCGAACTTCAACTTCCGTCACTTAGCCTACATTGATGCAGTGACATAAACAGTAAAAAACAAATTTAAAAAATACAAAAACATTCTTACCTTTGTGTATGATGATTACACAAGCAGTTATCATAAACTCTAATTCATGGCAAAAATGCCAACCCTGAAGATGCACAGACTTCTGGCTGTGGCTATAAAGACTTTTGCAATTTTGAATAAACATGCTCCCAAATGTTTAACTGATTTGAGGTTTTAAACACAATAAATACAATTTTTGATATTCAATTATTTTAGATATCCTAAGAATTAAAACCTCAACATTTTGTAAAAAAATCTTTTCCATATGCCATTCTATGAAATAAGCGATCTAATAATTGTAGAGGACAGTCAAATCGTAATTCATTTTGATTATTAATTCATTTTGATTATTAATTCACTTTGATTATTAATTCTATACTGGAACAGTAAAGAATGTAAATACAATATCTGCAAATAATACTCACACCCCACCGACTACCAACTCTCCTGCCGAGATAATGACAGCTGATAGCTGTGTTACCTTTTCGTTTTATCTGCCCTTGTCTTATGTACTATCATGCGCCCTGCTGTTCACTCCTTTCTTTTTCAGGAAGGTGTAATCTCCATCCCAACAAGAGTTTATATAGTCCTAAATTGGAGGCCCTACATTTAATTATACTTTCTATTTTTACCCATACTACAATTCTTAGTAATATCAACTTTTTATAAACTATCCTAACTTTTGGTTTTAACGTATCCAATACTAAATTCAATTTTAAGAATTGCCTTTTCAAATGCTTTGTTTGCTGTGTTTATAATTATGCGCTGAATGTTTATCGTTCGAATTGTATTATACTGTGTATGTCCTGCAAATCATGCTTGTTTTAATGTCTTTATTGTTCATTATGTTATGTAGGTAAAAAGAGACTGTTGAACTGCTGACTTTAAACAAATCTTATCTTATCTCGACTTAAATTGACTATCACAGAAAGTGAGACAGTCGTCTGCGAAACAACTACGTAGCTCAACCGGTAGCATGAACCAACCATTTTTTATTTGAAAGATAACTCAACCAAATTTTGCACAAATGTAATGCAAGCAGAAAGAAGCATATAAAAGTTTATTTTATGAAAATTTGTCTGAAATTGCATTTTTTATGAATTTTTATGAAACAACGTCAACTAAAATACTGTTTTAGAATTAATTATTTTGTGCCAAAAAGTGGTACCATACCCAGCATTTTTTTTATTTGTAGAGATATCAAAACCAAATTTGACACGTTCATAAAAATTATTTAGCTGTTTATTAAATGCTATGGGTTTTTTTAAAATTTGGACCAAGAATAGATTTTCTAGGCTTTTTTAAATATATTATAATTATTGCAATTTTAACAGCTTTTTTGGTTAGTTTGGGGCAAATGAGCTAGAGACACAAAACTGTAATATGGAGAGATAACCACATAAATAACCACACAAATGTTGCCTCACAGATTTTTTGTGAAGGAACATTTTATAACTTACAGGGTCTGTTTTCAAAGAATGAGAAAATTATGACAAAAATATTTGAACTTCCATTGTTGCAAAATTCGCAAGATTAGTACTTAACAATCCATAGAAAAAGCAAGCAAATATTGTTCAAGACATAAAAACAGTTTTTTCATTAATAGAACACCCCTGCGAGGCCAGTAAATATGGACATGAAAGTGAGGCTTGTTTCTTTAGTACGGTAGGAGTTGTGTCCCTTGTTGGTTCATTGCATGTAACTTTACACTGTAAGAATTAAGTTCTGAAGTCGTACACTAATCCCAACTAACAAAGCTATTTTGCCTTTAGAGAATGTATTTCCACATCTGAGCCTCAAAAATTGGTGAAGGTGACGTGGGTCAATTGTTTAAGAACATGATTTTAATCTATCCACACACACAGCAAAAAAATGCAATGATTCACGAGAACGTATGTACAGGGGATGGGGGTGGTGTGGTCGGTGACATCTAAGTACATGTAGGCCTAGCTAATTCAGTTTGTCTTGTAATGTGGAGCTCAAATGACATGTGCAATTGAAACAGAAAAGAAAATAATTACTAACCTCATTCAATAACTGATATTTTGTCATCTTTTCTGTTTCTGAAATTCCCTTCCGCTGCCTTGCTCGATTTGCCATGTACCACAAAAACAATCAATACCACAAACCGAGTACAGGTACCGGAATAAAACAAATTTGAATGCGTTTTAATACAATGAACGATAGTTCGCTCGAATCCTACCCTCACCCAAATACCTTCCGAAAAATGGAGGGTCTGTGGTTGCTGTTTTGTGCATCAATGTGCCAATGTTAAACAAAGATTGCTAGAATATAGTTTTATAAATTTTTAGTCCTAATTTTCTATGACTCTTACCACCCCATCTTTTGTGTTTGGACAGTTATGTGTACACCACAATAAATACCCAAATATAAAAACAAAATGATAGATTCTGAGTCAACTCCATTAGTGAAAAGGAAAAGTTTTGTTACTATTTGTTAATCTCAGTAAAGCAATTTCTTTTTTTAATTTGAAAAGTTGAAAAATCAGATATCAGACAGTAAAGTTGTGCACGATAACAATTCTTTTTTTTAACGAATAATGAAAACTTGAATCATTGTCCTGTTGATGCCGGGATAGATTATGACGGAAGTGTCTAGGGCATAGATAAATTGCGATATACTGTTATGTGATGTTGGTATAGGTTAACGCCAAAGTGTCTAGGGTATAGGTACATTACGATATGCTGGTATATGATATTGGGATAGATTCTGACAGAAGTGTCTCGTGCAGGGGTCTCAAAAACGCGGCCCGCCAAGCAGTGGCGTCATTAGTGGGGTTGCGGACCGCACCGGGTGACACCATCAGAAGGGGTGACACCAAAATGACTGTCTATAAAATTTTGGAATTTTTGTGCAGGAAGGCGGTCCATGGGAGGTGACACCATGAGTTACCGCACTGGATGATACCAACCCTAGTGACGCCACTGCCGCCAAGCCGTATCCTGTGGCCTGCAAAATGATTGGCGTCACAAGGTGTCATGAGAGATAACAAAGACGGTGCACCCTTGGGCCATCGAAAATGCCCTCACGCGGCCCTCAGGGTGGTGTGAGTTTGCGACCCCTGGTCTAAGGCCCAGGTGCACTACGATATATTGGTATAGGTGTACAAATCATAGCAAGGTCAGGCAACTTATTAATGTGTACTGTAAATATTGGGTATCTGCTAACGTGATTAGATTTAGGCTATAATAAGATGCTTGGTGTTAGTTAGCATTATCAAACAATATACAACAACTTGATGTCGAAAATACTGTAATTTCCTCTCTCTCTCTCTCTCTCTCTCTGTGGTTACGGATGTGTATATTTATACATATATATTTATCTATCACTAACAGATCAGAATCGGTCTGTGGAAATAAAAATTTCGCATATAATTGTGCTGTTTTTTTATACAACCTTATATATATATATATATATATATATATATATATATATATATATATATATATATATATATATGAGTTAGAAACTAACATTATGGCCTCTATCTTAAAAGTATGGCACTTGGGGGTCACAAGGGGAATTTAACTTTAGCCTTTAGGTTTAATATTGGTATGGCACTTTGGGTACAATTTGGGTACAAAAGAAATGCTAAAATGTTTAAATATCCATAGGTTTAATATTATGAACAGGGCAATAGGTGGGGGGGGGGGGGGCACAAACGTACAAACACATGAAATTTAACCATCGGTTTATTCTTAAGCACGTTTGTTGAGTATTATGCACACTTTGAGTAAATAGACACATAGAAAGTTTGCTCTAGTTCCCTTTCGAGGAAAGTCAGAGCCCTTTTGAAATTTTGTGGGAAAAAAATTCAACACTTCACTTGATCCGGTCCTGATGGGTCTGTACAGCAATTCCCCGTTGTGTCTATATTGCCATTGTAAGATTCAACATACTGAATTTATGCAGACACAAGGGAAATGATAATATTAAATAGTTATCTGCTGTCCAGCAGTTGTAATATGTGGCACTTGAGGCTCAAACGGGAATTAACATTACTCAGTTGGTTTACATTGGAAGTTGTTCTGGCCTCGAACGGGAATTTAACATTGAGGATATAGAGCTGACGTCTTTTCCGTCGAGCGCAAAATGTATGCATTGTTAGATGTTGTATGGAACCTGGGTAACCTTAACATTTAGGTTACATTGTTACATTTTTAGAGTTGTTAACCTCTGTAAGGTCCTTTATTTAGTACCCACTGATCTCATACCCCGATTTAGAAATTTTCTATCAATACACTTAGTATTCTACTATCCAGCACCTCGTTATTTACTATCCAAATTAAATAGACGCATAAATAGGAGACGTGGGACGATGACGTCCACTGCCGCATAGAGGAAACACAGCAAGAGAATGAATTCTCCAGTCGAGCGATTCTCCTGTATAAACAAGGAAGCTACCATTGTACGGAGTTTCAATGCTCCTTCCTGAGGGAGACGTACTGTTTAGCAGAGTGTTGAACCCCATACCTAGACGGATAAAATGTTGAGATGGAATGAAGTAGGATTTGTCCTTGTTAACAAAGAAGCCAAGGTTGAGAAGGAAAGTAACAAGGGATACTATACATTCTTCCAAGATATAATTCGCCTGATGTTTTTGTAGAATACCATCCATGTACTTTGGTGTTGCCACCGTGGAGGTAGTCCAGACATGGACCATTGCCAGGTTGATAAATCTGGGAAAACCCAAGGGCTAATGTTGAGTCCAAAGGTGAGTGTCCTATCCTTGCTAAACTGTGTCTTTGTAGACGAATCGCAAAAGTTTCATGAAACTAATGTGAGTGGTATGTGAAGCTACGCATTCAAACTGATTGCGTAGTCTCCTTCCTGGACAGAATTTATAACCCGTCGCGGTTTTTCCTTTGTGAACCATAAGGTGTGAATGACTTGCGTCATTTGCATTTGGAAACAGAAACAGCCTCGAATTAAATCCCTGAAAATTCACACAGCGATCGATTTCTACCGCCTTTTTTTTCTGAAAAGTTCGTTGATTTCTTGCTGCAGATTTGCGTCCTTGAATAGGTCGATGAGAACCTTTTTAGCTAAGGGAATCCCGGACTAAGATGTTCTGAAGCTGCTGATAAGTCCCTTAAAAACCACTTGGGGGCACATCCTGTCCTGTTCTGCATTGGAACCTTCCCCCTACCAGAATATGTGATGTGGGAGTAGTGAAGACCATGTCATTTGTTTTAGATTGGGAGGCTGTCGTTTAGAGAAATGCTGGCAAAGCGATTGCCCTCTCTCCCTCTTGTCCACTTTTGTTGAGGAGAACTGGGTTTAAAGGGTCTTTTCTTCAAATGCATTACCAAATCAATTATACATTTGGAGTACATCCATTATCTCGCAAAAGACATATGTCACAATTTTTGGCTTATTTTAGCAACAGAAGAACTGAAAAGGTGTCTCTTCGCAAAGGTGGAAGTGAGACAAGTGAGGTCTGCACTTGGAAAGAAGGCTTATATTGTCAATTACTACTTATGCTAATGCTAGGATACTTGCTCCTTTCTGAGGCCTCAAAAACACAAAATTCCCTTGTGTTTCTTTCATCAGATAAGTGACTGTTTGTAGTCTAATCACACCAGGGAAGTGTGTCTCTGGAGTCTACTCAAACTAGGGATGTATGTCGATTTTCCTTGGGTCTGCTCACACCAAGGAAGTATGTCTATTTCCTGCTGTGTCTTCACTATAGATGAATATGTCACACTTCACTTGTCTCGCTTCATCATATACTAAGCATATCATTGCTATCTTAACGACCTGCCCTGGGGTCTAAAGTACTTGAACTCAGCACACTACGAATTCTGTCAAGTCTTAAAGTTCAACAAATAATTTATTGTAAAATTCAAAAAATAATTTATTTCCCTAGAATACAAAGTGAAATATGTAAAAAGAACTTACGGTAATGCAGAATTAATCCCAAATAGATCTAGAATTTCTCTGTGTGTGATTTGGATTTTTAACGTAGCTTTTAAACATATTTCACCATTATCGCTACGATGTCTACAGTGTAACAGTTTATAGTGATGTCTAGCACTGGGGCATCATGTCGCAGAAACGTAGCATGATGTCCCACTCAGTCACATTACCCTGACACCAGGCCGACCAGTCCTAACACTAACCTCTTAATGATGAGCGCCTAACGAGGCAGCTGCTTGTCCCATTTTTATAAATCTTTGGTATAACTCGGCCGCGATCCGAACCCGCGACCTCCCGCATCCGAGGCGGACCCTGTAACCACTAAGCCACCGGAGCGGTCTCCCTAGAATTTCTAGCACAAGTTCTAATAACTGAAGTTATAAATAAGCATTAGTGGTTTTCAAAAATAAATCCAACGCGTCAAGTGTTGATGTACCTGGATGGCCTGTTGTTGTAGTTATGTGCCAAACGACTCTTGTTGAATTATAATAGTACAATCCAAGAATATATCATTATCTGTATTTCACTTTAAATCCAAGTATCTATTTCCAAGGATGATATTTTTGGCACTTTGTAATTCCATAGAAGAATCACTTGAATTAAATAATTTATATACATAAATTTCAAGCCCAAACTAAATACTGGACTCAACAATAATACAACAAATTCTGCTCAAATCTAACAGCACGAATGAATAATTTCTAGATAAAGAAGATTAAATAGTCCTCTACTTGACCTCAGGTCACAATTAGCATTTTTATAAAAGCTATTACATAATGCAACATTTCTTTCTGGAAGGTTCCAAATGTTTACAAGATAAAATCTTAGTTATTATGAGAAGGTATGTTACTAAAATTATAATATAAAATGTGGTAAATAACAGGTAGACCCGGCATTTAATGGGGAATTTCCAATGTTCTGGACTTTGACTGAGATAAACATGTTTACGAAACAAATATCAATGATTTAGTTCAGGTAGAAAACGAACTTGATTTTGGACAAGGTCAAGTCCAAAATACAATTATCCATAGTATAAACTGAATTAAAAAAAAAAAACTATCTAAAAATGCAGATTAAATGTACGCACCAGTAATTGTCTCCTATTACATGTTGTTAGGTTATGCTTGCAATTTCTGCATGCATTTCATTCTTAATGTAATAAATTTGGAGTATGCGCATTTGTTTATAGAGCTCCGTTTTATGGATTTCTTAGATCTTTGTGATTACTTGTGTGGTTATTGGAAGTCGGTCCTGGGGAAATATTAATCAGACCGAAATAATTAGCCAATTACTAGGAGCAAACGTCACGGAGTGAAGCGTTAATGAGTTTCCATGATGCCATGGTTTACTTTTGGTGATTTCAGGTCAGATCCGCAAGAGCGTCCCTGAGTTCAGTAGTTCCTATTAAAATCTAGTTGTGTAAATTGATTGTGTGACTCCAGGTGCACTATTTATGATTAGAGACGTAAATTATACAACGGAATATACGAGAAGAGACTGTTCCGCCGTCGGCGGGAGCCGTTTATTGTTGCTATGGTGGTAAAAATGGTGCAAAGTTACAGGCGAAATGTGGCTTAAAATCATGATTTGACTGGCCTAAGGTGGCGAAGTAAAAATAGTTCCCTGTTTTAGGTAGTTGAGTTGTATAGTTTTGCTGCGTGAAATGCAGACGGTACGTTACGGAATGTTAATGAAGAGAAACTATGCAGTTGTGCGATTGACAGACAATTGGGAAGTTGTAAGATCTGTGGTATTGCATTACTTAGAGTAAAATTATTTATAGTCTGGACACATTGGACTTTCCAGTTTACAACAGTATTTGTATGGAAGTCTTTAGAATCAGGGGAAACTTATGATCCCTAGAGGGATTCGCGCCAGGTTTCGACATCGCTTGGTCAAGTAACCCCTTTGTTTGTTACATTACTATGTTTCACTTCACAGAAAGTTCAAAGCAACTGTTGACTGATTTCACTCGTTCGGGATTTTTTTCTCTTTCTCAATTTACAGTTGTCAATACACTAGACAGAATTAAGTGCATGCGGTAAAAATGGTTCCAGATGGCAGAAGTAGATCGCTCAATTTCTCAATCTCAAATCATGCATGCCGTGTTTGAGATTGTGCGATTCAGGCCATAATTTCATTGTGTGTTTACATCGGTACCAACTGCAGTGTTACTCCAGATGTATAGTAACGGTAATGGTTAGTCAATGATATGCACAGTAAAAGCCTTTAGATAACCATGCCTCAACATGGCCTGACGTACAGCCAGAAGTCTTAAAAGGTCCCAGATGATGCAGTCCAGAAACAGCAGTGGGAGGGTGAACAGACCGATTTTATTTGCGAAAATAAAGCTTCCTAAGGAGGGTAAAAAAAATACAATCGTCACTGAGACTTCTAACCGGGTTATTTTTTGTGTGTCGAATATATTTACGGGGGGGGGAGTCCCCCATGTGTGTGTTAAAAGAAGTAATTGGTCAGGTGTCGTAATTGAATCATTATTATTAATATAATAATGAGCGATCCTACACTAACCATGGAATCTCACACAACTAAACCTGCACGACAGCGGACTAGATGCAATTAAGAAATATCTTCCAGTCCGTGATTCTGTCAAGCAGCAATTGCAAGAGCGTCAGGAATCTCAGGTGGAATTTGCAGAAGGGGCAGAACAGTTATTTAAACCAGTTGCAAAAGTTACTGAAGGTCTTCTTCCCACGTTGGAGCAAACCGCTAAAGCAACTGGAAAAACAGCAGAAAGAACTACAAAAACAAAAAAGATTCTAAGAGAACTTCCAGATGAAATAGCTGCGGCTCAACCACAAACACAAACACAAGAAATACTTGAGGGTATTGACCAGCTTCGTTCTGAAATTACCGATATAAAGGATCTTATACCAGAATAAGAACCAGAACAAACAAGAGTCAAAACTGAAGTGAATGATAAATTTACCGAAGAAAACATTGCCCCATAAAAAATATTGACAGAGTGGAAGAATTATCTGCGTTTGCCGTGCAGAGTTTTGATAATAGAGAAAAAGTTTTGAAATCCAAGTTCGCTGATATTATTGTAAGTCGTGAAAACTGGTACAAATGGATATATCTCATACACTACGGAGTTGATCAGGCCCGAAATAATGATACAAGATATATTGCATTTATCAATGGAATTGATAAATATTTTGCACATTTACAACAACGACAAATACAACAACAACAACCACAATTACAACAACCAGGCAAAAATTCCGGAAAGGGTCTTGCAACTGGCAGTATTAAAACAAAAACACAAACCCTTCCGTTGCCCCATAAACTTTGTCCTAATAACGTCCTTGCCGACGTTAACCGACTAAAAATTCTAATTGGTGGAAGACGAGTCGGTAATAATTCCCCAAAAATCATCAATGAAGCAGTTACTGTTTGTCAGAGATTATTTACAGGCGGTATCATGGACATTAATGTTTATCTGTCCCTCATTGATGAAATCGTTGATGATTACCGTAGTGATTTAGGGTATGTAATTAAATCAGTGACAAGAGAAAATAAGATGATCATAATGTTCAACGTGGACCTGTAATGGTCAGGGTGATAAATTTGCGATTACCTACGTATAAAGCGATCTACGGAGATGGGCTTGGTGATGTTCTTCAGGGTCTTTTTAGACAGATAGCCCCAAAAGCAATACCGATTGCAAAGCAACTGAGAATGAAAGCTATTGACGTTGTTCGTGATAAAGGTATTGCTGTTGGTGATGTTGTTAGTAAAGCATTTTCAGAAATCAAGGATAGGCTAGCATGATTAATACACAGACCGCCGCCAGCGGTCCGACCTATGCCAGTAAAACTGGCAAGCACCGTAGTTATGCCTGCAAACGTTAGTAAAATAACGAATCAAGCTGCAAATCAAAAAAAAAAAAAAAAAAAAAAAAAAAAAAAAAAAACAAAAAACAAACAACGCTAGTCTGATAGCTGGAAGTGGTCTTCATGTGTGACGATAACAAGTATAATAAAATGTTCAAGCGTGTATCTGATCCCGCATTCGACATGGATGAGCCAGTCCTCAAAGATGAATCGGTACGTGATTATCAATATTATTCGTATTATGCACGAGATCCAAATCAACGTGGTCGAACAGAGCTGCAGGTTCAGGATACAAGCAGATATTTCTTGCCTGCTGAAGCATTTATTGTAGTAGAATGTGAATATTCTAAAAACAGATGATTCTGAATAAGGAGCTGATGTTAGAGTTGGTTTTGTTAATAATGGCATCATGGCGGTGTTCAACAGTGCCACGTATAGCATCGACGGAAGAACCATTGAATCATGCCTGGAAAACGTTGACGTTGCCACGACGATATTGGGTCTAGCAAGATATTCCGATGATTATTCAAGATTGGCTGGTCCGTCAATGATGTTTATGAAGGATACTACTGACCACCCTGACAACAGACCGTATAACAAAAGACGACCGAGAAACTTGGCCGACGCCTCTGACGCTGATGTGAGGCCGGTGGTTCATGGTGCTAATCCAGAATTCAACTTAGGATTAGCAGCACGTCGATCAATGCTGAAGGATGGAAGTAGAAGATTTTTATGTACAATTCCACTGTCACATATCTTTAGATTTTGCAGAAATGTCAGAAAGGTCATTTTTGGAGCCAATCATACAGTTGTACTTGTAAGAAAGGCTACCGAGGATGACGCAATCTGGCGCGCAATCAGTGATGGAGGTAAAGTAATATTGACAAAATTTCCATTGTAAATGCCAACAATGATACCATCACTCGCTGAAGAGCAACGGCTGCTCTCATTTATGGACTCAGGTGGTAAATCAACATTATCATGGTTGACGATGACCACAGATAGTGTTCAATGTAACTTTGATGGTTCATTCACATGGCAGATAGCATCACAGTACGGTGTCTCTGCACCGCGACATATATTCATTGCTTTCCAAAATACTGAACAGTAAACTCACAAACACGCAGTAGTACAATGATATTTGACCAACTTGGTGTTACTGAAGTTTCACTGAGAATAAATGGACATCAAGAACCATCCGAAGATATATTATTGAATTTTGAGAATAATCATGTTGCAAGTGCATATCATCGTTTGATAACATTCATGGGACGTGATCAAAATGTTGATTCTGGTCTACAAATATCACAACTAGATTTCACAACGCTGAATCCGATCTATTACGTTTCGCTGGAACACTTGTATTTATTTAGGCAATCTGTCGTTGGTATATACTTTCGAGCTCGTGTGACAAGCGGAGCTATTGCTAATTACAGAGCAATCGCTGTTATACTCTCAGACAAAACAATGTTGCTTGAAGGTGTTGGTGGACGAATCAGGGTTATTGGTGCCCCAGTGGAAAATATGTAATCGATCCCAAGTGCACGATTAGTAATTAAATCCCGCATGATATTATAATGTCATATCATCATTTTAGTGTTGCTCTGACTCCTGGTCAGATTAAAAAACTACAATCAGTATCAAAAAAGAATTCTGCAATAAAAATATTACTGAAATCAGTACAGATCGCAGGGGGTCCAAATAAACTATCACTGACAGAACGTCAACTCAGGCACTTCAATGACTCCAAACGATCAGTGACTGGTGTTAGACTTGATCTTTCTGCGGGTGCCATTAAAGACAATGCCAGGACGGGTGGTATATTTCCACTTCTTGCAGCTATACCAGCGTTGATAGCCTCTGCAGCCCCAGCTGTTGCAAAAGCAGCTGCACTTGGTGCTGTTGGAATTGCTGCTCGGACGGCATTAAAGAAAGCAACAGGTCACGGAATAAAGACTTCTAAAAAAAGGGCTGGGTCTAAGACTGCCCGGAACCCCCCATTCGTGGTACGGTCAAGCCGCGAGCGGCTCAGGTCTGAGACTGCCCGGGACACTTCGCTAAACATGCTTCCCATGTCCAATTTTTATTTACCTGATGCTGCTAAAATAAACATTAAAAACTTTAAAGGTATTTTTATGCATGATCAATTACCAAAACAACCAAACCGTGTTGAAACCTATATCATTAATCTTGATGGAAGTTCTGGTCCGGGTACTCACTGGGTTGCGTATGCGACTGACCCACGTGGGGTTGTTTATTTTGATTCGTATGGGTTGGCGCTACCAAAAGAATTTTTAAAATATGTCGGCGGAATGCATAGAACTCCCGTCTGCTATTCAACATTACCAACATAGTCAATAACTGATCCGCCAATATGTGGCCGTGAAGTACTCGCTGTGCTCGACACTGTTTCAAGGTCCCTAACACCACCTCATAAAGTCGTGCACGAGTGTATAAGTGGTCGTTTTAAATAAGTCTTAGTGTGATATACAGTAGTAGATATTTGCGGAAGATCTGCTCGAGGAAGGCCTCAAGTTGACTTATCCAAATATGCAACCCTTACGATGTCAAGGATGAGTTCGCTAATCTTTTGCGGATGTGGACCAAAATGAAGTTGTTGTTTTTCAGGATAAGCAGGGACGGTTAAAGACGAGCAATATCCCGT
Organism: Megalonaias nervosa; assembly: GCA_016617855.1. Classification (NCBI taxonomy): domain Eukaryota; kingdom Metazoa; phylum Mollusca; class Bivalvia; order Unionida; family Unionidae; genus Megalonaias; species Megalonaias nervosa. The sequence continues at coordinate 36,407 of JAECUM010014742.1, forward strand.
TGACATATATTATTCTGCGGCTTCCAGGTGCGACCGAAGATAACTTAGTGGTGTTTGCTAAAAACGGCAAAATTAAAAACTCAGAGGAATCAATTCTAACACTCATGGGAGAGATTACTGGTCGCATCAGATGAATTGGAGATAGCATGTGCGGCGATCTCAACATCAGCAAAAATACAATTATTAATGTGAGAGAACCAAAATTAGACGATGATGTGGCTAAAAAAAATATGTTGACAACAATGGCGCCACGACCAGAACTAAGATCAGTGATCGTTTACGGTCCACCAGTGATACAATGACTAGTTCTCTCAGTATGACTAATAATAAAGTTACTGGTCTTAGAGTAGAGAACCAGAATCAAACGAATACGCTGCAAAGAAGAAATACGTTGACAATAGCAACATCCCGATGATGACATCGTTAATGACAATCAATGATGGATTGGCTACATTCAGATCTGATTATACTACTCCCGTAAACACGTTTTTGAATTTTCGTAGAAACGTAAATAAATCTATTAATTAATTTTTTGGAAATCCAGCAGTCATGGACATTACTCTTTCTGAAATCGAAAAGATTACCGACGACGTCAAAGAGATTATCGATCATTCAATCCCTGTACATGCAGTAGCGTCTGGATCAGCATTATGGACACCACTCCATTAAATATACCGCCAAGGTTACCGGCGTGTACAGGTTATCAGTAATCGGTGCTACAACATTTCGATATCTACCACAATTTCACGGCGTTATCGATTTAATGGATCTTCTGGATCTATGTTAGTGATATTGTAGCAAAACGACGAGTGAATATTCGTGGTGGAACCCGAAGAAAAAGATTTCGGCGTGTTGTACTATTGGTGTCTTAAATTTGTCGCCAGTATACCACTTACTTAAAATTTAGCAATAGACATAATGAATCAGTCGATTGACGTTCGACGGTTTAGATACGAACAAGTGTGTTAGTGACATACCCAACTGAAAAATATCATTGATGTGTATACAATAAAACAACAACAAAAAATACTGCAGACGTGTCGTTGTTACTGACATAATTGTGTACTCTTCATCCGCGATAGTCGCTGGAACAGTAACTGTCATCGGCGCATTATCAGCCACATACATAATAGCACCAGTAATAGGAATTGGTTGTTTCAGTTGTAACCGGTGTTGCTGGTGTTCTTGTTATCATCGGAAAAAAAAATATCCACGTGCGCTGCTGATAAATTACACGAATATACAACGTTGCTATCAGCGGCAACACGCTCATACGCCGAATTATCATCGCTGATATCGTCGGGTCTCAAAGATGGAATAAAATCAGATCAGGAATTCGAAGAAATGATTAAGATTTACTATGAAGCAAGTGGAAATCCAAACCAGGAGACATCAGTCGACAAGGACAAGACACAGATTTAGAGCTTCCTTGATTTAAGTAATAAATGTCGCAAGAATTGCTAGAATAAATCGTCGCTAATACAACACCAACAACAACCACGATGATATCAGCGAGCTCAACCAAGCCTGAGTTTGACGTTAGCTTTCCTACGGCGATTCCAGCCAAAGAAATAGCACTAGCACCATTGCGAGTGTATCATAGCTGGCCAAATATTAGATTAAAGTCATTCGGTGGGTTGCAAGCAAATAATTCACTGGTATTTGCGCATAAAAAATAAACCCGATGGAACACCATACTGGAATGTTGTGAGCATACCTACGGGCAGTTATCAAATCGAACAGATCAACGATGAGTTCCAGCGCAGATTCAAATCTGTCAGAGGAAAAGAATCCAAGATCGCTATCACGATTCATGAGCCAATGCTATCTGCCAAGATAGAAATATCAACTCCTGACTACAGCGTCGATATATATCAGTCGTCGATCTGAACTGTGTTATGATGGCCAGATATTCAACCCCCTCCACCTCCAGGACAACCAGAACCTCAACGATCTGATTATGTTTCAAACAAACGAATATTTTACAACAGCACACCTCCCAATTATCGAAAAACTGACCCGTGGAGATGGACGGAGACAAGGGGCATAGGAACAGGATTTAGACAACCTGCTTATGTTGATTTCGATGGTTAAAAAATTCCTAAACTAGTAAAAGCAGTATATGATATTGATCACAAAACCGGTAATGCATTTATCGATGAACAGTTTATTAATCAATTCGCGGATGCAGTTAAAAATGAACATCAAACTGCGTCAACGACACTACGAGAGTTATTTCAAAATTACGTGCAAGAGTATCCCAACGATGATCTAAGGAAACAAATCACTGAAATGGTACAACATCTAAATCAGGTTGTATCAGACCTTGAGTATGCTAATATGGTTATCATTGCATTAGTTGTTAACGATAAATCTTCCGCAGACAAAAAACAAAAAAAAAAA